>VXAY01002056.1:946471-1011265 GCA_013399855.1 Oxyruncus cristatus
AAGCGGAGCCGCCGCGGGGAGCGCGGCCGCGGCGCCATGCGCGCCGAGAGCGACGAGATGCTGATGATGCTGACCTACTCCATGGTGCCGGTACGGCCCCGCCGGGACTGGGGTGCCGCCGGGGGATGGGGGATTTGGGACGGTCGCTTGTCCCAGCTGTAGCCTGAGGATCCCGCCAGCCCCGCGGTTTGCCCTGCCGGGGCCGTCCCGCTCCTGCCGCGCCGGGGTTTGCCTGGAGCGAACACACCCACCTGGTGCTTGGAATCTCGTGCCTAAGGAACGGTGGTTCCTACTGTCGTCTGTAAATGCTGAGACGACAGAGCTGATGGGCCACAGAGCTGAGGTTGCCGTTAAACTTTGCGAGTGGAAGTTACACACACAAACGGAGGGAACTTTTGGATTTCTTGTAACTTCGAAATTTTAGTTGCAATAAGAAATCAGTTTCCAAGTTACCAGTTTCCAAGGTTTCAGGTTTTTTAAACTAACACCACAAGCAGAACCCCCCTGTGTGTTTTCAGGTGTTCAGCATCTCACTGCAAGGTACTGGACATCACGTCATCAGTGAAAGGTCTTTTGATTTGATTTGGATTTCTTTGAAATTGATCGTGCTCTTTCAGTAAGGATTAAATTTAGGGTGGTATTTGATGGGTCAAGAGAAATGTATGTCCTTTCTCTCTGGCAAAACTGGCATAGTTTTTTGCACATCAGTGAAAAGATTATCTTGCTCAGTAGGAGCCAGGTCACATAGTCGAAAAATTACATAGGTTGTATAGTCGAAAAATTTTAAATAGATTGAAAAGCTTTTATGTTCTGAGTCAGAAGAAATGCAAGAAAAATATTACTATTTAGAGAACCTTAATGGAAATTCTATCCCAGTAAGGATTGCAGGCCTAGTCCCACAAAAAAGCAGGAGAGGCTAACTGAGGCTCTTAGTCATGTAATTAATATTACTGGTTTAAAAAATTGTGTGCCAAAAATACCTCTTCAGTAATGTTCTGTTGACATGTTTTGTTAATGAACTATTGCAATCATCATTTTGCAGTGATAACTACTCCTTTAATATTAGAGCTAATGAGACTGTAGAGCTTAGATGTTCAAAGCACAGAGTTTTGATAGTGACTGTTTTTGATTTTTAGTGGCACTTGGGTGCCTGGATAATTTGACAGTGGCCATTAAATGTGATACTCTGCTGTCATGAGGTACCACATACAGATTACATGAATTTTATTACCCTCTCCAAACAGAATGAAGCGTATGGTGTGTATTTTAATAGCATGTGGCCAGACCAGGCACTTCTGCCTTCAAATGTCCACTGTGACTTACTGCTGTGTCCATGTGCTTCATTTAAAGGAATGTATCCTGCAGGGAGTTGCTTGTTGGGGGGTTATGCCTTTTTGTCCTTACAGAAATTCCCATCAAACGTTTTTTTGGCTGCTGCTCAGAGGAGTGTGTGACTGTGTGCAGACTCACTTGCTCGAGGGGAAAAAAGGTGTCCTTAGAAAAATGTTCAAGCATCCCCTCCTCCCACTCCTGCATTTCTTTGTTGTGAATATAACTCCCACCAAGTTAATTTCGAGACTTGACTACTTTTGTGCTGTGAGACAAAGCTCCTGAGAGCTGGTGAGATGACTCCTGCTACACTGGTGGGCCTTGCAATGACATTCCAGCCACTGTTGAATCTGGGCCCTGAAAGGAGGTTTTGCCTGAGCGGGCTCTCTCTTGTAGTGGAAGCACCGATTTCTGCAGGTGTCAGTGTCCCACTGCTCACGGAGATCTGGTGTGGCCACTGTTCAAGGATCCTTGAAATAACCTCAGACATCAAACCCATATTTTAGCTTTAATAAGTTGAGTATAGTTTTGGTTCTGGGCCTCTTTCTAGGTATTTGTGTTTACATATGCTTATTTTGTAAGAAAATAGGAAATTGGCAAATCTACTGCTGCAGAAAAACTGATGCAAAGGTAACAGTCCAGTAGGTTTCAAAGTGTGATTTAAGACAGTGCAAGAAGTGGTGGCTTATGGGGGCTACCAATTTTCTGAGTAGTTGTTTCATAGTTAAGTCTTTTTTCTTTTAAATTTTTTTTTCACTATTTCTTGGGGAGAAAACTTAATTTCCAGCATTCAAATAAGATACTTTTATCTGTAGCTTTTCTTAGTGATGATGCTGGCTGATTGAACAGTCTGCTCATCTTTTATTGCTAAGCTGGAGGTTCCGCTATAGTCTATTTGCACTTCCTGAGTGCCATGCCTTTTTAATTGCCACCTGAGTTGCACTTAGTGGTAAAACTAGTGCTGCTGAGATAATTGGAGGGTCCCAAATCAGGCTGTGATCACTTTATCAACCTCAGTAGAACTATTTTCGTTAAAATTCAGTTAGAATTAGAGTACACGTGGACAATGTGTATTTTACAAATTAGAAGGTAGGAGAAAAGTGTTTCTGAGGAGTGTGAAGGGAAAGAGAACAAGCATATCCTGATATTCTAAACCAGTTAGCACTTCTCAGCTAATTTAAATTGAGTCTAAATTTCTAAATGTGAGAACTGTTCCAGTCCAGTCTGGAATCCAGTACATTCACAGTATGTATCAGACAGAACAGGAATCCATTGTCAAGTATGCTTTGGTTTTTCAGGAAAATAATCCTTGCCATCAAAATAATTGTCCTTTATTTGAGTCTGTTAGATTTGTCAGTTAAAACTAATGATGCATTAATTTAAAAAATTACGATTACAGTGGCAAATAACCTTTCTAGGATTAAACTTCAATCTGCCTTTAAGACTGCCTTGCACTCATTTGTTCTGTCTTTTGGGACTAGTGCATTCCATTATTTGTAAATAGAGTAATTGTACAAAGATGAATAAATGTGCAACTCCTGATAAATTGTTCATAAATTATCATATATTTTACAGCCCTGAAATAACGACCTTTTTATTTCCTGGCTATAAACATTAGACTTTCCAACAAAAGACTTGAGGCACTGCCAGTGCTCATGTTCATAATATTCTTATTTCTGCTGGTTGTTTTGACGAGTTGCAAAACATTTTAGAGTGTTGACTCTCAGTATGCAGGACATGTAATGTGAATGTTTGCCCATCCAAGAGTCATGTATTTTGTAAAGATGTCTTTTTAACTGATACATTTTAGTCTACTCTAGATTAAAAACATCTTTATGAATGTGTCTTCCAGCTCAGTTTTATAAAGTCTGTGATGGTTGTGATGAATTATTTTGAGTGGATGAAGGTCCTTTTCAAATTTGCAGGTCTTCGTTATTCAAAGATAAGAAATCACTTGGAACATAGGACACCTTTCTCACATTAATATGCTATGCTGAAAAATTTCCATCATTTGATGCAAATATAAAATAAAATTAAATGTAGTTTTTATTTGCTGATGGTGGCTTTTAATACATGTTTTAATACGTGTTTTACAGTAACATGTGACATTTAATGACTGGATGATGTATGGAGTTGTCTGCCCAATGTTTTATTAATATCATGTGTATTGAACAGATGTCTATGAGAAAAACACTGCCTGAAGAGGTGGGTGGTGTCACAGTGTTAAGATAGTCCTGAAAAGTTTATTCTTGTTAACAAAGTGGCCAGTTGTATCTTTGTTTCTGAAATTATTTCTGCAGGTAAAGTGAACCAGACAATTGTATGGAATACATTGTTTTCAACTTTACTTTCTTTGCAATATTAGGTCCGAGTGATGTTGGATTTATGTAACAGCACAAAAGGGATTTGCTTAACAGGTAGGTTTATTGCCTTAAGCATTGCACCTATGTGACCTGTAGGAACACAGAAATACAGTGTTTTCAAAGAACTTGAGGTCTATAACTGTGTCAAAGAACTATGCTATTTATCAGAATTTTCAAAAAAGATAGTAAGTGCTACTTTGGGACTTATCTGTACCCATTTAGTACAAATGCAGGAATTTAGGGAGCTCAGTTGATGTTACTTAGAGCTATTTCTTTTCCATGTACTTTTGATAAACAAATCTGTCAGACTTGGGTGTTTAAAATACTAATTGAGGTTTAGTCATGGTATTTTTGTGTATGCCACACTCGAAACCTAACATGGGATGAACACAGAGGGTGTACAAACCTGACCCTGTTGTTCCAACTGCAGTGGCTATTAGATCCATTTGACTCAACTGATTCAACACAAATGAGAATTACCATACTACACACAGATGCTAAATACTTCTTCTGAAGTTGTAGGTCAGTTCTGATTGCAAGAGACGAAACACAGTCAAAAAGTTTGCTTCTTTTGGCTTAGGACTTGCGAATTCACGTTGCTTGGTGCCCTCTGTACCTTTTTCTCTCTGAAAACTATGAAATGCTTGGCTTTTCTATAGGCCTCAGTGTCATTTGCTGCCTTTCAAGCACCTTTCTTATCTATCTTATGCTTATAAAAAGAGCCTCAGTTTGGGGATGAGGAAGTAACTGAATGCACTAGTGGATGTAACATTGGAAAAAATGTGGAAAAAATGGCCATTTACCGGAAAACTGTCAGAAAGATGTTAACTGATGTTACCTCCTGTGCTGATTAAAAGGGATAATTGCTGTAATGATATTGTCAGATGGTTTTCACTTTACTTATAATGCTCCGTAAGTAATGCTGAAAATTGTCATCTTTAGGGAAATCTAATAATTACTGTTATTTTCTGTTGTAGAGAGTTTTGCTGAAGCAAGAGAGTACTTTGGCTGGATAAAAATGTTCACAGAACTAATTTGGTTCTTTAATTGCAACTACCACCTTTCTTTGTATTCTCCTAAAGCTTTTTTTCTTTTTTTCCTTTTTTTTTTTAAATTATTTTTATTTTTTTATTTTTTTATGTTTATTGGGGATCACAGAAGATAAACCTTGTTGCAGAAACATCAGAAACATTTTCTGGTTTAGTCTTGCTTTACTTTTGCCTGCTATGCTTGCTTCTCATTAGGGCCCTATACCTGAGCTTTGTCAGAGACAGTAAGACAGGTTTCAGTGTTGCTGAATAACTGAAGCAAGTTCAAGTTCTAATGCACCAACCAGTTTCTCTGGGAAGCTCAGTCCAGGCTGGAGAACGATCACATGTGAAAAGCCTGATTGTGATTTAGATGTAGTTAATAGGAATGATATGATCTCTCTCTCCCTTTCTTTTCTCTCTCTCTCCCTTTCCTTTTTTTCTTTTTTTTCTCCCTCTTTCCCTCCCTTACTCCCTCCTCCCCTTCTTTTTATTTAAATAGTCTGAGTCCTGAGTGGCAATGTAAAACACAGAGCAGTGCGTCATGTGGTATATTTTTAACAGGATTTTTAATTGTGACATTCATCAGTATTGTAAAGCTTACTAACCTTCTACTATAACAGGTTGTTGGAGAACACTTATATGAAGGAAATATAATGACTGTTAAGTGCCTTGCACCCATGGCTTGTGAAGGCACTGAAGCCCCTGACAGTGAGATTTCATTGTAGAGGTTGTTTGTCAAACCTTTATAACTGAAATCTAAAAAAAGCAAAGTGTGTGTATGTAATTGTGTTGAAGGATTCTCTTTCACTAAGTCTGAGTTACTACTAATGCTCAGACAGTTATTTATAATACAAAGCAATTAAATAACTAGATGTTCATTTTGAAACTTGAGGGGTTTTCCTCTCCTTTTACTGTTCTGATCTAATGCTAATCAGTTCACTTTGGAATTGCTTTGTTTTCTTGGTAGGTTAAATTCACCATTTCTTCCTGTGTTTTGTTTTTCTTTTTTCCTTACTGTAGGCCCCCCGGGTCCCCCAGGTAAGATACTTGGATAATTGCAGTAACATTTTGAGGTAATTGAAACAGTTGCTGGTAAAAAATGTTGAAATGTAGAAATGCATCTTTCACGAAATACTTTTCCTTTGCTATTTAGCATGAGGGAAGGTTGAATGTCTGCCTTTATAGTTTTTGTATTTAGGTCAGCTCGTGCCCCTTCTGAGGAGGGGGAGGTTTTAGAAATTACAATTTTCTAGTGAAGGGAGTAAAATATTTAATCAAAAACAAATGGAATTAAGAGTGCTTAAGTAGCATTTAGCTGAAGGGAGGAGTCTATATATTAAAAAAACAGAATAAATGGGTCTTGTAATTTAACTCTAAAAACATATCTTTAAAAATATTGATTACTGACACACTTCCTCCACAATTTTCCTGGGTTCTTATTTAATTCTCTCTCTCTGTTCTCACTCAAGTGTTGCTGTATGAATGGGTACTTGCTTTCTTTGTGTGCTGCTCTACCTGTGAGTCTGCTTAGAGTAGTTCTCTGTATCAGAAGAATATGAGTTATGTTTTCCCAGAGTTCAGTTATACATATAAAAACATACTGCATGTAAGTATAGTAGATGTAAGGATAAATTGCATTTAGCAGTGAAAATTCAGTTGTGCTGTTTGGTTTGATCAGGGCCTCCTGGACTTGATGGACTGCCTGGCTACAATGGATCAGACGGAGTCCCAGGCATACCAGGACAAAAGGGAGAACCAGGAGTAAATGGGAGAAGAGGAAAAATAGGTATTTTTTTTAATGGTTATTTAAAAAAAAAAAANNTTTTTTTTTTTTTTTTTAACTGTTGTATTCAGATGTTGTTTCTTGTAGACCTTTGTACAGGGAGAAGGGTTTCCAAGTTTACCAAGAAGGTTCATGTTACAGAATTCTGTAGCATTCATCGTCTCATACTAAGCTTCGGAAGATGACTTCAGACTTACTCTACAGTGAGGAAGATGGTATATATACACTATAGAATATTGCACATTAAAGTTACTGAACTTAATTATCAGTATTCTGAACTCACTAATAATTGCTGTTATTGTAAGAGTATTTCCACTCCCTCAACCTGCCAACATAACAGCCCTTGACTTCAGACTTCTTAGAAAGGAAGCCAGAGTTTGGGGGTGAAAGCTGTTACATATGTTACCACAGTTTTGGTTCCAGATTCACTGCTGTGAGATCTTAAAGCAGTGATTGGTTTATCCTCTGATTTACCTGGTGCACAAGAGCTGTGTGAAAGTGCTTCTGATTTCACAAAATCAATTTAAGTAGTAAAACCATAGTAGAAAAACAAGCATTTTCTTCTCAAGTATTAAGAAATGTAATTTATTTGAAATCCATGCCTGCAAGAACACTGACATTTCTATTTGTAAAATTTATTTTTCTCTCTCCTAAAGCAAGAAAATAGTAGCTGCCACAGAAGTAGAGGGTGGAATGTTTGGATGTGTCAGCTGTACAAACACATACTTTTTCCTGTTGCAGAACTAAATCACATGGGACAAAGGAATACCTTGTTAAATACATAAATTTACTACATGACCTAGTGCAAAAAGTATGTGGGCTAATCACACTTCTAGCAATGTAGAGTTATAGTACCAGTTGAAAGCATTGCTAGGCAGCTGTATCTATGCTCTGTTGGGACAGTGGATAAAGTTAAAAGTGCAATGTGTGTTGTAATGTTTGTGTGTAATCACTTCAAAAAAACTTCCTAGATGAGCCATGACAATGCCTTTCTTCAATGTCTTACATATGTAAAATAAATGTATGACTTCATGTCTTTCCACAGTATTTCTGTTTACCCAGAAATTCTCCAGCCAGTGTTAACGAGGCCCAGGCCTGCGTGATCCATGTTCAAAACTCAGGGATCACGAGGTAGAGAATATATTATTTGCACCAGACAAATTGCACACGCTTTCCTGTCATATTAGGTTACAACATTGCTTTGAAATCCAAACAAATTAAAGCTACCCAGCTAAATACAGGTGAAAAAAAACAAACTAAAGGGAATATGGTTTGCAGTAAAAATATGTATTAATTGGTGCTTAATGCTGGAGTAGAGTTCTTGGTAATGAAATGCTTTTTTATTTCTAGGTCTGCCAGGACCAAAAGGTGATCAAGGACAGAAAGGAGAACCTGGAGAAATGGGTTTACCTGGCAAGGATGGTATGCCAGGAGTTAAAGGTGCAAGAGGAGCCAAGGGGGAAAAGGGGGATGCAAGCAATGATGTGATATTAGAAGGTATGAAGAAGTGCTCTTGGGAGTTCTCTTGCAACAGTGTGCTTGACAGAAAAAGATACCTTCCACTTCTGAAGCATGAATGTGATGTGCAAGAGCAGGGCCAACCAGTATAAGTATGATATAGATACATAGTGAAGTTTGAGTATTGCTGTGCCCAGGAGATTGTTCTCTTTGTAATGCAAGTCTTCACAAAAACTTTTCTGCTTGGGCTTTGGATTGAGGTGGTTGTGAACTCCACCCTTTCCAGTACAGTTCCAGGCAGCTGACCTTCTCCTGCTCTTTCTTTCAGTGTGGCTTTATTTCTGCATTAGAAAATGAGGGTCAGATATCCACTCAGGAATACATGAAGCAGCGAAATATAAGCTGTGTAAAATTATAGCAGTGTAGTATCTGCAGTTGAGGTCTTAGAACACAGTGAGTAAAAGGGAGCAGTGCTTTACAGCTCTCTAATGTGCCTGTAATCCAGACAGATAAAAAGCACTGATGGCCCACACCTTGTGAAATTCTGTATGGTTCAGCTTCCAACAACCAGCATTCCAGTGTGCCTATTGCCCTGCATTTCTGTACTCAGAAACCTCTCAAGAAAGAGAGAGGCTGTTTTAGAGATCTCTCCAAGTCTGCCAAGTGGACACACACAGTTCTCTGCAGGTTGCCTGTTGTCTGTGCAGGGCCTGTGCCATGACTCTCTGTTTTGTACACAGGTGCAAAGGGTGAACCTGGACCACCAGGGCCCCCAGGACCACCTGGACCCCCGGGGCCTCCAGGTAAACGTAAAGGCAAAGCTAAAGCAGAGCTTCAGGAGAACACATACAGCAGCACCTGCACAGGTTAGTTCTCCCCAGTGTTCTTTTCTGTATTATGAACTAGTTCAAGATTAAACCATTGCTTCAAGTCTCACAAAACAGTAAGCACATGTTTAATTTTGCTTGGCGTCAGTAAAACTGCAAACTTTAAGCTGAACATATGTTCAGGTGTTTTACTGAAATATGACTTGAGTAAGGCAGCAAGTTACCTCCAGTACAATATTAGTCTTCATTGTGCTATGCTAATGCTCAGGCAAAGTGTTTAAAAATGGTGTTTTTCTATTAGATGGGATAAACTTGGAAAGTATGAGAAAGGCAGTTGAAATTTTTGGCTTTTAAATGCTGAATTTTTAATTTTACTTGTAAATACATCACCCTGATTCTGGATATTGAAGTACCAGAACTGAGCCCGGAGGGACTTCCTGCAACATAAAGTAGAGAGCTGGAGCAGAAATCTCATCCTATTTGAAGTTCAGAAATGCATGAAGTCCTATAGGAGATAATTGGGCCATTTGCTCACGTGGCCTCTTTTCAAGTGTTGAAGCAGCCTGAAGTGCTTTGCCTGAAGTGAACAAATCCAGAAGCCTTCTGATGGATTTGAAATCACAGTGTGCAAATGGGAGTTACAGTTCAAATAACTCTGCAAAGACAAGATCTTCCTCAGTGAGCTTTTGTGTTTTATGACTCAGTAAGCCATGAGATCTTATTACCAAAATTCAAAGAATAACCCAGCTTTTATAATTAAATATTCATATCCTTTTCAGGGAAAGAGAACACACATGCTGATTTACAACTGTAATTAACTTATTACATAAGAATACAAGACTGGTTTCTTCAAATTTAATTTTGAATTGGGTAAAACTTTTTTTGTTCAAAAAAGAGAATAATCAGTTGGAAGCTCAGGTGTATTTTTTCTCAATGGTACTGTTAGTGAATTCTAAAAGACACAAAACATCTCTGCTCCAAACTGCCTTGCTCCATCCCTCCCCCAACAGACCAAATCAGTAGTTTTAATGTCTTGTAAACTCCACTAACTCTCAACTAGAACATTTTATGATAGGAATCAGTAGGATATTTATCTTGGTTTTTTGATGGAAAGTAAGTAGTGAAAATTTCCCATAAGAGTCTCTGATTGAAAACTCTCTTTTTAATTTGAGTTGCTTTCTGACTGATGCAGCTGAAAGGCCCTCAGAGTACTGCAACTATTCTTAAACACAAATAGTACACTCAGCTTTGCTACACTGACCTGCTCCTTGACTGCCCTGTAGTCTTAGATAAACTACTGTACAGGGAACTGCTCATCCAGTCAACTGCATCTATCACACTCAGCCCAAGAAAATTAACTTGTGCATTGCAATTTATAATTTCTCCTTTTTTGAGATATTCTGGCAATATTTTGTGATCAGAAGCCGGAAAGGGATCCAGAGTGATTAGTAGATTCCAGCTATAGGGCATTGAGTTTACCATGGTCAGGTTGGCTGTTTGGGTCTTTTTTGGAGATACACTGTGATCACTTGCAAATTTTCAATGTCATTTCACCAAATGCCCTAGATAAAAGGATGGGAGAAATACATCTTGTTCTTGCTTCATGTTGGAGTAGTTTTCTTCTGCATGGGCAAAGGGAGGATATAACCTAAAGGAGAAAACAACAATTCAGTATAATCTGTCCTTTCTTTCCTCAGTGTCATGGTGCCCTTTCAGCATTACTTTATGTCATATTTTTACCATCTTTCTCACTTAAATTTCAGCACAGATCTGTAAATCCCAGAAATATGTGGCAAAGAAACAAGAAAAGTGTGTGTCTAAAAGAATTTGCAGTCTATCAAGCAGTGTGCAATATGTAAGGGGGTGAAAGTTAAGAATGGAATTAGAAAACAAGGCTACAATGAAATCAGGGTATCTTCAACCAAAAGCTGAGAGCTGTTCTCTGTGGTTATTCCTTCTAAGCAAACTCAAATGTGTCACATTGTTTTAAGGGCAGAAGAGGTACCTGGTTTTACAGAAAAAGGTCCATAAATAATTTAATTCAGGCCTGGTTTTAATGGTAAATGCGAAGGGAAAATCCAACCAACACTCTTCGTGTTGTTGAGGGGTGGGCGAATATGTTTCCAGGTGTTTGTTTCTAATGTGAACCATTTCAATGCCTGAAAGTAACAAAACGTACCATTTCCCTCAGTCTTTCACACTGCTGCTTCGGTGGCATGGATGGCTGAGCTGCCATCTTATGCATCATGTGCTCAGTGTATGTGTTAGTGCTTTATTGCTGTCTTGGCCATTAACAGCAGAAGCAAAGCTTTCCATGTTGCCTGCAGCACACACCCTCTCTGCTGGAGTGTGGAGATCTGGGCGTGGTGCTTTTGTGTTTAACAACCACTCATTCCCAAGAAAATGTTTTTGGTGTTACTGCTGAATCAGCCATTTCCCAGCTACCTCAGTTGTGTGAAGTTATCTGAGGAAAAGGATAACTGTCTTTCTAAGCAGCTACTCAGGAATTCATAGCTAAGGAATTGAATGGGTTGACTTAATTATTTACTCCTCAAAGTTCACTGTCAGCCTGACAACCTCAAGGGAACAAACCAACCCAAACATTTCATTTCCTTGGCAGGAGTGAGAGCAAGTCTTTTCTTATCTCATTTTTTGCCCAGACCAAACTAAGCAGATTTTTTTTCTGAGGTGGAACAAAATCCCAGTTGTCATCCCTTTATTTTAGTGGAGTCACTGATGTGCACATCTGTCATGTCAAATAGAGAAAAATGACATATTTTACCCTTTCTCCCTCAACTCCAGCTGAGACATGTGCTGTACCAAACGATGACACCCTGGCTGGAAAAGCTGAAGACAGAACCCCTGCTCCTTCAAAAAAACCTGGTAACCTGCTGCAGAGCATGACTAAGTGCTACTTGCTGGTTTAGTGTCACAGATCATGGACATGTGCTTTTTTTTCTACCAGAATGTGTCATAACATCTGTGGGAAGTCCTGTTCACTTTGTCAGTGTTCAGCAAACGTTTGGAACTTGGATGCGGGAGCCTGCAAATATAAGTGATGAAAGGATTTGGCTTACCATGCATTTCTCAGGTATTTTTAGCACTAGTCATAATCAAAAATCCATTGTTATAATGACACTGCTTCCTTAATTCATTCAAACTAAAGTAATAGTGGGGTTTTACCCACATCTTTTTCAGAGTATTTTCCATATTATTGTATAATACTTGACTATAAATATGGTTGTAGGCATTTGCAGTGCCAGACATTTTCAGAGTCAACATCAGATTTTAAAAATAGTTTGAAGTCTTCAGTTGTGTTTTTTTTTTTAACAAATCCAGATTTAAATGCCTGTTGTTCATGGTGTTTTATTCTTTTCTTTCAAGAATTTCTCTTTCCTATGGCTTTACTTTCCTAAATTATAGCTAGGAATTTTGCCCTTTCATTTAACCAGGAATGAAAATGAATCAGTTTCTGCATTAGCTACGTTTAGAGCAGGAAAATGTACAGGACCTAAGTGGAAAAAGGAAATATTTCTGCATATGTATCAACTGTGTTCAAAATGAGGGCCCATTAAGTCTGTGGGAAACAGGCTCTTCCTCATCTCCTATATATTTTTTTGTGTGTGTCTCTGGATTATTTTTTCACATTTCAGCAAGTTGAATCATTATTGAAAACACACATACAATTGTTATCTGTCATATAGTTGATTGAGAGTAACTTTTACTGGAGACTGAATTTTAGGATAGAGATTTCAAAATTAGATGAACCAGATAATAGTCCTTTTTTTTTTTTCCCCCCCTCATGTTTTTCCCTTTGTTTAGGAAACTCCATAAAAGAATATGAGAATTCCAATGCCTTGCTGAATGACAGCTACAGGATCATTAACATCACAGGATTCTTTTATGGATGTGGTCATGCAGTACAGAACAATCATCTGTACTATCAGAAGGGAGGAACCAATGTCATCCTGAAGTAAGTCAAACATAGTTGTCTTAAAGCCAGTGATGGTGTGGAAGGAGGAGCGGTGGGTTAAAGTGACAGAGGTAAACCTCAGAAAAGCAGACAACTTTCCTTGTGCCATTTTGTGTCTCTTTTTGATCCTAATCAGAATAGGAAGAATGGTGGAATGGTTCAGAACTCTTGGCAGAACAGAACAACTCATTCTTTGCAATCTGTAACCAGAATGTGGGCCACCAGCCTTCCATTTGTGTGTGCAGATGCTGCAGAGGAGGGAAACTGGGAGGGTAGCCCAGGTCCAATACTCTGTTGTGACAGTTCTTTAGGCATCAGAGCTGAACTGTGTCTAAGGGGTTCACCTCTGCAGTTACTATGTGATGGGGCAACTGGGCCTCAAGATGAATAAGATGCCATGTGCAGAGGTGACAACAGATTTTTCTCTTGGTTATCCTGGGGTCCAACAGGTTTCTGTTATACATTACATTGCTGGGGGTGTTCTTCAGCTTGGATTCTTTGCTGTGTTCATAACTGCAAGAAAGAAATCAGAACTAAGGAATTAGGATATCAGAAAAAAAACCATTTGATTTAGAAAAATAAGTTGTGCATCGACCTGCACCTGAGTAAGAACTGGTTCAGCTGCAGTCTGGGAGGCACAGGAGGGTGGCTCTGCAGAGCCACTCAGTGGGGCTGCCACGTGCTCTGCTCTCGGCTGGCCCGGGAGTGGATGCTGCTGGATGCTGGAGCAGAGAAATGCACTGAGGCACCAGCTGAGGACGTGGTGACCTGGTGAATTGCACATTCCATTGTGGAGGAGTGGCTCCAGTGTTTGATTTCCTCATGATAAGAGGTTCCTACAACTCTCCCGATGTATGTCCCTGAACTGGAACTGGGAATTCCGTCTCTGTTTCAGTTTCTACTGAGGACAGAGACAGACAGTACAAATCAAAACCAAAATCTCACCTTGTGGGAAGAGCCAAAGACAGACAGTCCAAGGGCAAGTGAAAGATTGCAAGTGCTTTCAAGTTCTTACACGACTATGATGTTTGAGCCAAGAACATTTACTATACTTTGATGTCTATTCCCAAGCAGGTGTGAGTGCTGCCTTCCTATATTCTTGTTGATGCCAAGGAATGTGAGCAAGCTGTGTGGATTCTATAATATTTATTCTGCCAAAGACAAGCTAACTTTTTGGCAACCTCCTTTAAATACCTTTAGGGTTTTTTTCTGGAAAAGACCATCACAGTCTAAGCAATACACAGTGATAGGGCAGAGGTTCCTCAGCTTTGCTTGGGTACCGTTAATTGGGAAATGCCTTCACGTACAGATGAACAAAAACTATTTGTGGAATTTTCAAAACCTCTCTAAGGAGCTGCTGAGAAATGGCCTTTCTGTACAGTTATTCACTCTGAGATTATTAACCTTCAGCACAGATTGAATGAGGCACTATGAATTCTATGATAGTGAATTTTATGACAGTGAACTCCTTGATTTTGGGCTGCATAAAAGCCTCTTTTGTATTGATTTAATGGAAGGAACGGGTAAGGATTGGGTTGGTTCATCTTGCAAATACTGAAAAAATATTTAAAAGGAGTTTCTTGTCATATTTAAAAGCTGGAAAAGCTAGGTTTGTCTGACCTTTGGCAGGTTTTCTCATGATGGTCAGATCCCTGACATCATTTCATAACATGCTTTCTCACCTCTGCTATTTTTGGTTGACTTCATTAGTGATCAGAAAAGTATTTGCAGCTTGAGTTCCCTGCAGCTGATGAAAGTATTACACTATATGTTGTCATTTACCCCAAGGTGTCAGATGATTAAAGAATTTTGGAGACTGTCCTTGACTGGGGAGCCCAAGAGAACCTCAGGAATGAAACTTCACTTTTCTGCTCCCTTCAGGATTTTCACATATAACAGGAAAAGACAGTTCTGTGTTGCAGACCTTGCACTTTTCTAATGAATCTTGAGATGCTTTTTTTTCTCGTTGGCTCTTTATAAAAAAAAAAAAAAATCCTGAAGAAAAACTTCATTCCTGAGGGACAATTCCTGTCAAGGGCTGTCCTTCTAGTCCTTGCATGAGGTTATTTACAAACATGAAGCAACTAACAAGATTAGCTGGGTTGACACACACATTTCTCAAATCTTCTGCAGCCTTGAAGAGTTTTTTATTGCACATAAATGCTGCTGGAATATGGAGTTGCTGCAGATGTGAGTTTTTCAAAAGCTGAGGGAAAGTACCTAACTTGGTCATTCCTTACTTTTCTTATGATGATTTTTCCAATATATGCTTGCAGCGCCCTTTAAACTGAAAAATTTTCCTTCCAGTATTCTTCCTTCTGTTATTAGTTCCTGGGTCTGAAATGTTCCTGTGATTAAGCCTGTCTTTTCAGAAAACTTGTAAGTGTAGCAGATTCCTGTATTGAGTAATGTTTTTTCTTCCTCTATTGGAAGAATGGAGCTATACAGTGTCATGGTTTAACCCATTCCCCTCAGTATTAGAGTAGAAGATGGTTGACTCCAGGTGAAATTAGAAGTTAGATAGAAGTCAGACACTGAAACGTGCTTCTTTATAGAGGGCACTATTAAAAAAGATTAAACATGCTCTCTCTGCCTTTGCTAAACCAGGGTGTTATTTGGTGGTTAAATGCTAACTGCAGATGTATCTCAGTAGTAGCTGATTTGTCTCTAGTAGAGGAACAAAGTTGCTCACTGCTGCTGCCCTCAGATTATCATCATACTAAGGAATTTCAAGGAATGAAAACAACTTTATACATCAGAGATGAGGCATTCAGGCTGTCCTGTTGAGGCCAGCATGAGGTCAGAATTTTGGCTCTGCAAAAGTAGAATTTTTATTCCCTTGATGTCTATTTGACGAAAGCAGCGTGAATTCTGGGCAGGTTCACCTGGTCTTTGAGTTTCCCTTCTGAAAACGGTTCAGATAACACAGTGATTTGGTCACTCACATTTTCTCCCTTTAGTTCTAGTCAAAAGCAAACTTATGTACAGATTCCATTTCACGAGTCTGGGCCTTCACCTGGTATCCAATTATTTTTCATACCCATTCCTTTTAGTTACTTCTTTCATCCTAGTGATAATACAGCTCACAGACTAAATAAAGTGAAACCTACCAAAGCAAGTCCATGCTCTTGTGCACCTCTCAGACTGGTTATTACTTTGGAATTTTCTCCTAGTGTTTTGGAAGGTTCTTTGAGAGCTTAATCTTAAAAGACATCAGAACAGTCCTTGAACTCAAGTACTTTCAACAACACTTCTATCAGTAGCAACACACTTGGAATTGCTTCAGCCAACCCATGTGTATGGAAAGAACTTTAACACAGTGTACTGAGTCCTCACTGTATCTCATTTCAGACTTGGGCTCGACAAAGCATCGCTGGGCACTCTGCCCGTTGAAAATGCCCTACACCATGGGCGCAACTACCTCTTCTCTAACTCCAAGACGTATTTCAACATAGCAGTGGATGAGGAGGGGCTCTGGATTATCTATGCCTCGAGCACTGATGAAAACATAATGGTAGCACATATTGATGAAGAAACGTTTTCAGTCATTCGGCACATCAACACCACATATCCTAAGTCCAAGGCTGGTAACGCATTCATAGCATGTGGCATTATTTATGTTACTGACACTAAGGACATGATAGTAAGTTTTGCTTTTGATTTACTGAAAGGAAAACAGGTTGATGCAAGGTTTGAATTACGGTCTTCACAGTCTGTTCTTGCTATGCTTTCGTACAGTCTACGAGACAAGAATCTGTACACCTGGGAGAACGGGAGCTTAATGGTGTACCCTGTACATTTTGGTAGATGAAAATATTTTAACATGCCATGTATGGGAGCCATGCTTGTCTAAATAATCTATTTAAAGCTCTATGATATACACATGTGGGTCTCTTCATTTGGCATCATTTGCTCTATACTGATGGTGGTTTATGAGTGTGTCTAAAAGCGAGATCAGGTGCCTTTGTATAAACACACTCGTTACATAGGCCATCCTCATCTTTTTAAAAAATAGCTGTTCACTATTGCAGCTGGCACACAGTTAGCACAGACTTGCTTTTGTTTCTCCCCTGTTATTCAGCTGATAATTGTATCTAATGTACATCGATTATTCCACGGTCATGTGCTCAGCAGAGACTATTTATAACTTTCAGTTGCGATCATCTTCTCTGCAATCATTTTCTAGTCAGTGATTATAGTCTAGTATAAATGTCTAAATAATGAACTTTTATGTACAAATACCTTTGTCACATTCATTTAATTTCTGTGGATTCTCAGTGAAGATTTTTTTCTGAACAGAGGTTTGCAGCTGTTAAAAATAAGGGGGATGGAAAGAGTTATTTAAATAGGAAAAAAGCAGAAAGCTTCCCCTTTGACAAGCTCAGTCAACTGTTAATAATCAAAACCAAAATCCAGGCAAAGTACATGGAAAATAGGAATAATGACATGAAGTACTGAATATACATTTTGTTTCATAAATGAAGAATTGGCAGAAAAGTAGCAAGGTTTAAAATGGAAGAGAAGATGTAACATTTATGATTAAAATTTCATTTTTAACAGTGTTTGCATTTTGAGTTTCTTGTGTTGCTGCAGACTCTTCCTTGCCCCTCACTGTCATGTAAACTATACCACTATAACTTGCTTATAACTGTATTTAATTATAGTAAGGCATATTTCTAAAATAAAATGTCCCCACATTCATCCATACAAATGAAATCATAAAATGAAGGGTATATTTTTTTGCTGCTATTCTTAGAAAAATAAAGTAGCTTAAGCAGGAATACATGTATTCATCATACTGCTTAATGTGTTAATTTGTTGTTAACCTTAAATCAGAGATCACCTATTCACACTCAAATTTTTGAGAGCTAGAGCTGAGAAATAATAGGAACTTTTTAATTTTGTTCTGGTATTTCAGGTTTCTAAATTCAACATTGGGATATAAATCTCTACTGTTGTTTTGTGTATCTATATTCAAAACTGCGTTCTTGGGAAAACCCCTACCTGAATTTCTAAGCTGTCTGTGCGTATTGTTGAAGTTCATGTGGAGCTCATCCAAATATTTACAACCAAAGTGTCATTTAAATCCTGAACTGCACTAAGGTGTTTAATACCTGTGTGACATCCAGGCACTGTCAAAGTGATTAATGAATTTGGGAATGTCTGTGCCTGCAGAACCTTGTCTAGCTGGAAAAATTCCTCTGCTGCAGCTGAACTTCAGTGTGTGATACAGTGATAGTTGGGCCTCTTCTCAGCATACTTGCTGTTTTCACTAAGGCCTTGCAGACAAAGAAGAGAGAGATGCAGACAAAACAAAAAATCATAATTCCTTGAACTAGTATATGCACAAAAACTCATAGATTAACAATTCTATTTATCCCTGTATAAAGAATGTGACACTTCACACTCCAGAGCTACAGTTCTGTGGGCTGCTTTTGACTTTTGTGGGGTGTGGGGTTTTTTAGCAGTTTTTTTCATTTTTATCTTTGTTTGTGGTGTTGCTTTAAAAATTGAGTTGTGGTACTAATAAAATAAACTTCTTTGGCTAACCCCTCCTCTAAAAGTCAGCAATATACCTGGGCAAACACAGTTCTAGATAGTGTGCCGATCTTAAAACATGGTAAACTTCTGCATGGGCATTGTTGAAGCACTCGGATCAATCTCCTGGAGTAGGAAGGCCAGGAAATTCTGTCTCTTTTCTCAGTGACAGGACCAGCCTGTGCTTCTTGCAGCTATGGAACTAAATTCTGTTAACCTTATGCTTTTCTAGAACAGCTGAAAATAAAATCTTTTTCAGCTAATCTTTTTTAGCTCAGTGCAGTCTGAGGTCAAGTTAAAGCTAGCTGAGGTGGCGTCCAGTCAGTCTACTGGAGATTTAGTTAAATCTGTTTAAATATAAGCAAGAGTTCTGGAATGGGCTGTTCCATGAAATAAAAGTAATTTATTTAACTTACAAAGGGAAAACTAAACAATGACATTTACTGTTCTTTCTTCTCATAATTCTCGTACTTCACAGGCTGCAATTTAAAATCACCTTTGGAGAAAGGTGCTTTTTATTCTAGAATATCTTACAATACAGCACAGACATCAAAATTTTCATTGGAGGAATAAGACAGTTTGTTAACATTTAAATACGCAGACATCCGTTCCAGTCATTGAAGAACATGGTTTTTGTTTACAACAGAAAAATACATCTGACAACAGTAGCTAGTTATATTACAAGCAAACAATATTGAACTCTGCATAGTTTATACAATATACTCTGGTAATAATTTAATTACCAGTTTTATCCACTATTTACTAGCTGGCCACATAAAGCCTGACATTCATCTGAAATGCGGCATTATATGTTCCATTGGTATTCTCTTAACAGCTTCATTTAATGAAGTATTTTCTGGACAAGTGAATTTAAAAACTGAAAGCTGACTAGAGTGATGGATGTCTTCACTACAAACATTTAGTGCTTACAATACATTCCTAAAGTAAAGGCAGGTGTCCAATAGAAAACATAGCTCTCAGAAAGAAAGGAAAATAGTGTGCAAATTAAAAACCATCGCATTTAAAAATATGCTGATGTGCAAGTTACAGTATCAACTGTGCAATAATACTAACTGGAAAAAAATCTCAGCATAAAATGATACATCTCTCACAGTACATCCTTGATTGCACATGTTCCACGGCATTTGCATCCATTACACTTCCTGGCGAAAATCAAATACACTGAGTACCCTTAATTAAAACTAAACTATTTTACAATGAGAAGTTGTACACATGCTTCAATTAGTGGGAAAAACTGGAATAAAAGTAATCAGAATCATGTCAGAAATGCTGACTGACTTGTAGAGCCACAGTGCTTGTTAAGTGACTGACAACTGTCAGAATCTTTGCAAGACACTTACTAGATGCAGCTTGTGGGTTACTGAACTATAACCCCCTCTGTCCAGCGGTACTGAGCTGAATTCTTTGCTTTCACGATACAGTACATGCATTTCCACCCCACGGATCCTTATGGGCATATTCAAAATATACCTGTTGCAAAAGTGTTGATTTTCTTTTTTTTTTCTTTTTTTTTTTTTTAATATCTTTTCCCCCACAATACTTAATGCTGCAGTAACTGCTTTGAAAGGAAACACGTTTTCTTTCCACAGTGCATATCACTGTGTTTTTAGCTACTTAAAGGGACATTATATAAAACCAGGATTAGCTCACATAGCGCTACAGAATGTCAAAAATGCCTGAAGGTACATTGAAAGCATTGGGAAGAACCCTCATTTTCAGAGTGCCATCTGCTCCACAGGAGAAGATTCGGTTGCCTTGCACAGTTTCAATCTGGGTGACACCAGCACCAATGTTCCTGAAAAGGGACTGCTTTGCGTGTTCATTTTTAAATGAATGAATTAAATTGTAGCCAGTCAGTCTCCACACCTGTATCAAAAGAATGACAAATGACAAAAGGAGATGAAAATTCAAGGATCTGTACTTTTCCCCCCGCTAATGTTTCAGATTCTTGGTTGTTCTAAATGCTATTCAGCAAAGATAAAGGGTATTTTTTTTTTGCCTAGTAGCAAATATTACTACAAGTCCAAGACTCCTGTAAGGCTACCTTAATATGGACCAGCTGGTCACTGGGCAGGGTGAGGTTGCCCTGTGGTACCCAATCAGAGTCCTCCTCCCAGCTTCCCCCCATGAAAGCTGCAGAAAGGACAGGTCGCATTTTCATCCAAGATGAATATTGTTAGCTTTCCAGCTGCTGGAAATGCTTTCCTGCTAAGGAATGCTGCAGGGAGTAAGCTGCACAATTATTAAGCATGCAGAGTTGTAGGAAGCATGGCTGTCTGTTTAGTCCTAAGCAGCAGGTGTCCTCATCAAGGCCAGGCCACAATCTGTGCAGAGGCATAGAAAACACCTATTAAACAGTTTGCAGCCCAGCTAAAAGGAAAGCAACCTTATTCTTCTCTTTGTCATGTTCTTGTATTTTCCTTCATTTTGTATTCATGAAAAGAACCCTTTAAAGAGGGACTGTATTTTTGGTTTGGTTTTTTTGTTTATTTGTTTTGATGTTGATGTTTGTTTCTTACTACTCTGACATCTTAGTAGCTGTCTGGGGCAGCAACAGAAAAAATACAACTTGGTGTTACAGAAACTTTACACAATGTTGAAGTTGCTGAGCGCCCCCTGTGTTACAAAGAAATGTCCAAAGGCAAAACCAGAACATTTTTAAGAGAGAGGGAAAAACAAAGCTAAGATTTCAGAACCATGCACTTTGCTTTATCCACTTAAAATTCAGTGTCACAACTTTAAAAAGACTAATATTTGGAGGAGGACAAAACCTACTCGCTTTAGAAGGCTACTAGTGTATTCAAGTTTATATTATAAATGTAAGGCAAGCATCCTGTATATCAGGTGTAGCTTTGGGTTTTCTTGGGTTTGTTTTTGTTTTGTTACTGCATTTATCTGACTATTTGCATCACGCTGATCAACATACGACAACTCACTACTTCAGCTCAACCCTCTCCTCTGGCACCCACCTCCCCCAATCCCTTACCTTCATGTTGCCTTCTGCTGAGCCTGTGACAAAATAGTCCTCAGAAGGATCCAGTGCAAGGGCCTTAACAGCTGACTCGTGGGCTTGGAAGGTAAAAAGGATTTGCCTCTGTCTGATGTCAAAGATGCAGATATATCCCTTCCTGCCTCCAGAAATTAGCAGTTGATGCTTGGGTGCGTACTGAAGTACTGTGGCACCGTGGTCATGACAAGTGAAGGCTGAAGAAGAAGGATGTCAGAATTTATTAGACTTGAAACTGTAAGTAGCTTTCAATCTTAAAATGCATTTCTTCTGTAAATTATCTGAATATTTTTTAATTTACAGATACATTCCTCCATATAGGTACTGTTTTATCAGCTGACATAAGAGCTATCTCGATGTAATGCACAAGGAAGTATGATATGCAGTCTAATTTATTTTAGAATACAGGCACATAGCTGAATTTGTAATTTGAGAAAATACAAAATTCACCATATGAATTCCTGACCTAAAAAATATAGCTGAACTAAAAAACCCCTAAACATTAATTATCTTCCAGGGAATGTACTATTATATGCAGTCTACAACTTCCTTGTGAGGGGAAGAGCAGGGGCAGGCACTGATCTCTTCTCTGTGGTGACCAGTGACAGGACCTGATGGAACAGCCTGAAGTTTTGTCAGAGGAGGTTTAGGTTGGATGATAGAAAAAGATTCTTTCCCTAGAGGGTGGTTGGGCACTGAACAGGTTCCCCAGGGCAGTGGGGAAGGCCGACAGAGTTCAAGAAGTGTTTGGACAATACTCTTGGGCACATGGTGTGACTCTTGGGGTGTCCTGTGCAGGGCACAGGAGTTGGAATCGATCTTTTTGGGTTCCTTCCAACTTGGCATATTCTGTGATTCTGATTTCCTAACCTTTTTTCATTGAAGCCTTAACTCAGTGTCTTTAAAATGAGACTGAACTTTAGTGCAATCTGCTAGTTTTAAGATATGAATCTTAGAATGCCCCTCTTGTTTATTCAAGTATTGCAGTTGCTTGCAGATATTTTTGATGGTTGAATTTGCTCTTTTAAAAGCCCAGGATGTCATACTTCAATTTCTATATATTTTCCTTTCATAGTGCAACATGATAGAATTTTGTTTCAGTTTATTACAGAAAGAAGAAATTGTTGAACTTGGTCAAATAGACACAAATATTTTTAAGAACCCATTTCAAGTACTGAAAGACAACAGCAGACAGAAGGAACTGCTTCTACAATTACCTACAGTTGTCTTCTGTGCTTTACCAGAGTACTGGATATCTTAGTAATCTGGTCTAGTGGAGAGTGTCCCTGCTCATGGCAGGGGGGTCGGAAAGGGATGATTTTTAAGGTCCCTTCCAACCCAAACCATTGTAAGATTCTATGACCTTCTATGACGTTTCTACATAGAGCAGGTTAACATCATGCTAGAGAATATACACTACCAGTTCTGGTTCATGCATCCCTGTGCAATACATACTTGTTTCCCAGTGAAGGTTTTTTCCCTTTGCACCAAATACATTCACAAGCAGTATTTCCTTAGTCAGTAAGAAACAGAGGTTTAATTTTCACTGCAGTACTTACCATGTATAAGACTATTACCAGATGAAGCCAAAGTGTCCCAGAGGCACACATTTCTGAGGGGGAGAAAAGAAAGTCATTATGGCCTGTTCCTAAGTGATTCATGGGGTGACATGACTCAGAAAGGGTTCACATTTTATGTCAGTCTAGAAGGTAGAACTGAACAAGGAGCCCTTGACACTCTGCAGTCATTGGAGAACATATGCTAAGAAATAAGAACTTTAATTCCTTTCAGTGCTCTTTTATGCTTTTTAGTGGAACTATATGTTCTACCTTTAAGATGTGTACCAATCCTAGGTTGTACCAAGACATTAGAGAAGTTTTTTTCTTTTTGGACAAAAAAGAATTATCCTCTTTGCTGAATATATTTCTCCACCCAGCAACGGCATCACATCACACTGCATTTGGAATACAACTTGCAAACATTGGTTAAATATTGACCACTCCTCACAAAAACTAAATTTGGGAAGCAAGCAACTGAAGGAATGATGTTCAAAGATATCAACTGGCAAGTTCAAGCTATAACAAAGCTTAGAACACTGAGCCTTAGAATGTCAGTCACATGTTAATGCCCAAGAGCTACCACTCTTAATGGAGATGAACAGGTAATTTTGGTGAAACTCCTCGTTGTTCCTTTAAACACACCTGTTGTCATTGGATTGGCCCGATGTAGCAACTAGGCTTGAAGAGGTTATAAATGCAAAGTCACTTGTGGTTTTACTGTGGCACTGCCAGCTCTGTTAAAAAAAACAAAACAAAAAAAGGTGCAATTTTACCAGATGTTGTTTGCATCAAAAGTTACTACTATGACTCTGATGTCAGTGATAGCAAAACACAGGCAGTTTTTTATACAAAGCTCAAAACTGACAGTTTGAAACCTCAGAGAATGGACAATGGATTAAAAATCCAGTGTAAAATAAAAAGATACTAAAATTAGTGACCTTTAGCAAATCCACAATATAGTGTATGACAACAGCCTGAATTTTAAATTAAGCATGGTTTTCATGTACTGTTAAGTAGTGAAAAGAATTGAAGAGTGCATTTCTACTAAGTTTTGGGGTTGTACAGTCATTACTTGTAGCTCTAATTTTTAATTTAATCAAGGGTAATGTTGAAGTAGTATTTGTAATTACACTGCAGCTTATGGTTACTGTGCAATTAGTTTTCCAAAGATGTGCTACAGAAACTCTACAGTTGTTTTGACAAAGTCTGCCAATTAAAAAGCAGCAAAATCAAAAATGTCTCAGTAAAGTCATATGCTCTTGGCCTGTCTGAAGTCTCAGAGACTTTCCTTTCCTTTATAATAGGCAAAAAATTAATTCTGTTTACTTACCAGATAGGGCTTAGGATTTGAGGTGGTTTGGTTTACTTGCCAAATACTTAGAAAACCTTCCCCATCAGCAACACCACACTGCAAGGAATGAACCGCATTTATTAGCATAAGGTACTGGTTACTGGATGTTTACTTCATAATAATTAATAATAGTGAACTGCCGACTTCAGGGCAAAACCCACCTAAACCACCAAACCTTCACCTGTAAAGGGAATACCAACAACAGTGATGGTCAGGTACAAAAAAATAGTTTAGAAGCCAAGTGAGTTCAGTGGTGACTGTTTTATGATTAATTAAGGATGTTAAATGCTAAGGCTTACAGAGGCATTACTCCACGACTCTACTTGAAAATGCTTAAAAAAGGAAGATGCATGACATATCATAAAAGCATGATGAGGCCAATTGTGGAAGGACTGGACACTATCATGAATGGTAAAATGACAGAGTTATATTTATTAACGAAAATGCATAACAATTAACACTGTATATTCTATGAAGCTGTATGTTAATACCTATCCCATGCAGCATATTCTGTATTTTACAAAATAATTTTAGAAATATTTAGAATTATTTTTTATATTTTTATCCTTTCAGTTGGGTTTCACGAGTCCCACCTGAGTGATCTTCGTGTGAAGCACGGTGACAACTAGTACCTCTCAGTTTCTGATTTAAGATTGATTCCCATGTGATGGTAAGATTGCAACATCTCAAAACACAATCTAAAGACAATTTTAAAATCAGTTTAAATTGCATTTTATGCAACTTGACAATCTTTGAGGTCTTTTCCAACCTTAATGATTCTACGATTCTATTACTGACACAAGCGTGCTTCTATAAAATAAGGATGCCCAATTGTTGTTTGGTTTTTTTTTTTTTTAAATGTTTAATTTAAAAAGGTCACCAGATGGGAACACAGAACCCCTAAATGTTGTACTTACCTTATTGCCCTGGGAATTGAAATACATCCTTGTAACCCTAGCATTCCCAGCCTGTCGGAAGCAAACCAGCTGCTGGGGTCTTGTCCATTCAAACATTCGAACGCTACCATCCTGTGCTCCTGTAAGGTCTGAGATGAAAAGATGTTCATTAATACTGCAGTATTTTGTGGAAAATTGTCTATTCCATACTAGTAAGTGTGATTCACTTACAATACTGGTGGACTGGATGTGAAGCCATTCTTTTGACGTTATTCAGATTTCTTTTAATAAGCTTAATGTAAAACAAAGAAAAATCAGAATAATTTTGAAAAAAGATACAAGCACACTCTTCAGTTTTGTTTATACTACTACATGGTGAGTGTACACTAGTTAAAAAAAGTTCATTAAACTAACATTATTTGCATGGTCCTATATCAAACTCCCATAAGAAAGAAAAAAAGCCTTATTGTACCACAGTTTTCTGTATCACAGTAATTCTGTGCCACAGCATAAAAGAAAATGCTTAGTTTGGCCTTATTTTTGGCCAGTTATTGGTCACCATTGGCCTTTTATGCCAACATTAAATTAACAGTATGATGACTAACGCACACTAGGTCTCTCCACTAAACAACACACAAAAAAAGTGATGCTCTCCTGAGCTGCATGCACAGAAGTACTTACCACACCAGCTCCAGTGCTGGTTTGACCAGTGCCCAACCATGGCATAGATGGAGATGGTTGTATCTGACTCACTCCAAATGATGGGGCAGTCGACTGAGTGAGTGTTGTGGTGGAACCACGGAAGTCAATGTCATCAGAACTGTGAAAGAACAGCAGTGTTCTGCTTTAAACAAATGTTTCTTTGCTCCTAATGCTCTTTGCTTATTTGTCAAAAGCCTAAGGACAGGTGGGTAAAGGAAGTGATTATGAGACTATAAATTGACAATTCCTGCACTTACACAGTACAAATTCCTTCCACATGCTCCAAAGTTATCCATGTCTAATCTCAAGAGATGATCCTAATATAAGGATATAAGCTCTCCTGAGAAGAATATTATTGTATATTCCTGACCTGTGTGTGCAATGTGCAAGGGAGTGTGGTACAGAGGAGTGCTCACAGACCTCAGCAGAGTAGTGGAGCAGACAGTAATCCAGGCTGTTGTATTATACAACCAGCATCAGCTGCCACAACTACCCTCCACGCTGCAATGATGCAGGAGAGCCACAGTGTTTTTAAGGTATTCCTTTATTAGCTTATACACTGTGGGATTTGACTTCACTGTGCAGTGCAAACATGCCTGAAGACACTAATTATTCTCTTGCATTCCCTCACTCATTGGTAAAGCAACCTGAAACTTACTGAAGAAGAGTAATTAACTTTTTAGGTATGCTCCACTTGTGCCTACACAGGTATTATACATTCAGCCTCACAGGAAACCAGTACTCTTATTAATATAACCACAGAGAAACAATCCTACCTTTTAGATTCTCTGTCATATTCTTCCCCAATCCATATAAATGACTGAGCAGCCAGCAGAGCTGAAATATCAAGTTCTTGAACATCATGTGTAGATGCCAAAACAATTTCATTGCTGTTTGCCTATGCAGCACAAATACAAAATTTATACTAAATATAATTAGGATGTTTTTATTATACTTCTTGTAGTATGTGAGGCTTACCTTGTTAACTGCAAATGCCATTATCATATCTGATTCTTTGTGAATGATTTTTGCTTTTCCTCCAGGGTAGCCAAGATCTGCTTCAACCTACAAAACATTTGTAAAAAAATTCCATTAGCACAAAAATCCATTTTGTAGCGGTACATTCAGAGTGCAAAAATCTATACAAAATTCATGCAAGAAAAGTTCAGTGGCCTCAGCATTGTTTCGGAAGCTAAACTTTAGACTTCTCATACTCTTTGGTGTTCTAGAAGCCAAAAGTTGTGTTTGAGCGTAAGAAACAAAAGTTGTGTGTGCAACACTATTTACGAGGTGTTCACTCATCCCGATTATCAGGACATCTGAAATTAGTTGAGTGATTAAAAACCTGCCACACAGACTACACAGAACATACAGCTTCTGTTAGTCACATTAGAGAAAGAAAGCCAGTTCCACAGAACTTTTAGGAATGTGCTAGAGGTTTGGGAGAAGGGATACTACCTTGTTTTTGTGATCTTCTGCTACGCAGTTTTGTTTGACCTGCTCCACACGATCTTCTACAGACTACACAACATCACACAGTCACAAACACAAAACACATGCACAAACAAATATAAAAAAAGAATGAAACATTCCAAACTAGATTTTAAAGGCCACTCTGTCAGTAAATGATGACAAATGTATTTTTAGCTTTTTATAAAAGGCACAGAAACTAAGACAGGAATCTAAACAAACTCACTTAAAATGTAATGCCTCCTAGATGAACACAAGATGTATGATATAGTAAAAAAATGGAGGAGTAATACACACACAAACTCCATACTTACAGGAATTCTTAAAGATACTAAATCATATACATATTTCCCATGATATTTATGTGTTGGTTTAAATTTTCAGTTAGAACTTACAGCAGTTGTAACTGGTACAATTTGTAAAGCCCCATATTATATATTACTATATAATATTACTCCTATATGTATATATAACTCATGCATATATACATATACACAAATTAATAGCGCATTTAAATTTCTTTTTCTGTATGACACACCCAAAAATATATGAATATTCAAATTTCTTTGCTTATTACCATTATCACAAATGTTCTGTTTATTAGGACAATATTCAGATACATAAAGGTGAGATATGTCTTGTCTGCATATATTCTGTTCAGTTGAAATTCCAATCAACAACATGACAGTCATGTTGATTTTGAAAAAAAATCCAAACATTTTCAAATGAAAGAAAGGAAACCGAAATGTTAATGAAAAATGGAAAGAAAAATTAAAATAAGTACTGAGGAGACTGAGGAACAGTTATAATTGAGCTTCCTCTTAAAAAAAAAGTTACATCCTTTCTTTACCTCACTCTGCTTTCTTTTCTTTGTGAATATATATCTTATGAAAGTCTCCTGAAGAAGTTCTTGCTTCACAAGAAAATGCCAGAGCCTTTTTGCTGGAAGAGCTGAGTAATCCTTTGATCTGGATAAAATAGAAGGAGGAAAGAAACAATGAATATGCTCAGTTGGAAGGGACCCATCAGGATCATCAAAGTCTAACTACTGCCCCTGCTCAGGACAGCCCCAAGAGTCACACCATGTGCCTGAGAGTGTTGTCCAAACGCTTCTTGAACTCAGACAGGTCTGGTGCTGTGACCACTTCCCTGGGGAGCCTGTGCCAGTGCCCAACCACCCTCTGGGTGAAGAAACTTTTCCTGATATCCAACCTAAACCTTCCCTGACTCAGCTTCATGCTGTTCCCTCAGGTCCTGTCTCTGTTCACCACAGAGCAGAGATCAGTGCCTGCCCCTCCTCCTCCTCCCCTCACAAGGAAGTTGTAAGTGCAACGAGGTCTCCTCTCAATCTCCTCTTCTCCAGGCTGAAGAGGCCAAGTGACCTCAGCTGCTCCTCACACAGCTTCCCCTTAAGGCCCTTCACCATCCTCACTGCCCTCCTTTGGACACTAATAGCTTTATATCCTTCCTATATGGTGGCACCCAAAATTGCCCCAATATTCCAGGTGAGGCTGCCCCAGGTCAGAGCAGAGCAGGACAATCCCTCCCTTGCCCAGCTGGTGATGCTGTGCCTGATGCCCCCCAGGACACGGTTGGCCCTCCTGGTTGCCATGTTTAACATTAGTAGGAAATACTCTTTAGAATTTCTGTGATCAGAGAATGTGTCTTTGCTAGGAAAAGAATACTTACTTGAACGGTGTGTTTTCAGGTTCAATCATTGCTTTATTGCGGAGAAGAGCTGGTCCTGCACCTACACCAAGGTCACTGGGGTAAGTATTGATGTAGTTTGGTGGTGGGCCTTCAAACTGGTCCATTCTATCTTGAAGAATCTGTTCCCAGTGTTCCAAATTTTTTATTACAGCAATGCCCAGTGGTGATGTTACAGGCAGATCTAAACAGAAATATTACTCAATTAAGGCTTAAGAGACAAAACATAAGTTACAGTGTGTGTAAAACCCCCAGAATTAACCATCCGAAAAATAAACTTGAAAGGAAATGTATGTGTTGGCTATTGTAAAAAATAAGGTATTTAATTATTTAAATTTTAAAATTAAAATTAAAAAGCAAAGTCTTACAGAGAGCCACATACACAGAAAAATAAAATGTAAAGCAGGATTTAACGTACCAGTGAACTCCAGACCAGCAATGGGAAAGAAATTCTTAATATTGTGCAGAACTAATTTTACCATTGTCAGATGTAGAAGAGCCCAGCTGTATAAAAAGAATAGATTCTGTTATGTTAAAAGAACATTGAGTTATCTACAGAATACTTTTCCTCAACCAAATACACAGATTAGAATAACAGTGTAGAAGTGTTTTATTTAATCTGCACCTCACTAAAAACCTACATGCTTGAATCAGTAGTCTAAAACATTGTTCTGGAGCTGGCATTGTGGTATTTTATGCTCTTTGTGTCTTAAAAATGAGGATGGTGGTTTCTTGTTTGTTTTCCCCTCCCCAAAAAACTGCAAACCACACAGCTTTGATTTCCTAATCCCTTTTTTTTGGCAAGTAAATGGGGAACTGTGATGAGAATTCGTCACTTCTGTAATCACATTGCCACAGATAAATCTACCCACAGTACTGAAGTTATTTGACTTAAAACTGGATGGTGCTGAAGACTTGTATTTTTTTTTAGATTTGGCAGCAAAGATAAGCACATGACATAATTGTTCTAAAATACTGACAGTTTCTGCTAACCTGTAAGAATTGGCATCTGTGTGTTCCTGGATCTGCACATCAGAGAGGAAAGCGTCATCCTCCTCCTCATCACTGTGAATGCTTTCATCAGAATCATATATAACACCACTGTCTGATAAAGGAAGAAATGGCTGCAATGCAAAGTAAAAGTCTGCTATAAGAGCTATTTTCTGATTTCTTAATATTCAACTCTTACTTCAGTTATCACTGTCATCGAGTTTAAATGACAGCAATTTAACCTATAAACAAATTTCCCTATTATATAAGCAAACAGCAAGGGGAAAAGTGTTAATCTCCAATATTGACAAGAGATGTAGATGAAGGTGAAGTAATAGACCTGTAGGCTCTTCATCTTTTATTATGAGGATAATACTCTGCATCTTACAAAAAAGAGCACCCAAAATTTTCACATTATTTTTATCCTTTAAAACTTAAGGGAAGAAATATCCTTTTATGAACTATAACTTTCATTTTCCATTTGAAATTACCTTTGCCATAAAATAGTCCCACATGCTGAGTTCTGGAGGAATAAACTTTTCTTTGTAAGAGGGTCTTTCTGCAGGTACAGGTGGTGGTACATTGCTATCTTTCACTGGTCTTCCTGGCACCAGCATTCTCATATTAAACCGGCGGCGATGTTTATCCATTTCTTCTGATGGAAGAGGAGGTGCTAAATTCAGGTCATTGAAAAAGCTGATATTAATAGTGCATCTTTAAGGTGGCTGTATTTTGTAACTGAAGCAACTAACACCACTGTTATTGGTACTAATTTCTACTGACTCAGATTCAAAGGCAGCCTAAATAAAGTAAGTGTAATCATAAAAATATTCACTCACAATAAATTCAGTAACTGTGGCATTTGGACATTAGAGGTACTATGAGAAGTACATTTTATTTTACATTTATATACTGGACTATGTTCTCAGGAGATGTACCTCTTAAGAAAAATTCTTTTATCTAAAAATTTCTAAAGAAAGAAATTAAGAAACTCAGAAATTTTGTTGCGAAATAAAGTAATACATAAAACATCACTAAACAGTAAGCTGCACTATTAGCAGTAGTTATCAAAATTTAAACCAAGGAACTCTTAAGATAGAGAAGAAAATCTGAATAGAGAGACAGGCTTTTTGACACCTGAAGTCTGTTTTAAAGTGTAATGATTTAAAATGCCTTAACATTTATCAAAATTTTAATGTGGAATTTGTTCTTTGAAGTCTTATTGGCCAGGCAACTTTGAAGATCACACTTACTTTATTACAAGGGAACTAAATATTGAAAAAATTTTTTTTTTTCCAAAAAGCCACTACCAACACTCATCTACACTGCAAGTCTTTACAAACCTTCATTACCATCCTCTGAAACATCAGAAGCTGTAGCAGCTTGTGGGTTAAGGAAAACAGAATACATCTCAAATAAACACAACTTACATAAGTTATTCATATTAACACCACATGAAAATAACTGCCCTAAATGAGTTTAAGTTTTTCCATGAATGACAAATACCCGTTGTGCACACTTATAACGGTGCAATGCCTTATTACTGTTTGGTTTTATATCTTGGATATGGAATGTCTAATTTTTGCATAACTTTCAAGCCTATTGTTGATTTGAAAGTCTATGTGATGTTATTTGTGTGAAGTCTTACGACAAATGGTTGTCTCTGTCTTCAGAGCCTGAATTCAACCTCCACTTTTGCTTTTCTTCGTGCAGTATATTAAGACTTGCTCATCTGTCTTTGTAAAAATCCTGGGGTTAGTTGGAGCTTACATATGCAAAAGCTGTTTTTCTGACAGATGAAGCTGATATTTCTCCTCTGAGGTCTTGTGCTAGGTGAAATCCTACCTTGCAATAGAAACTGGTTTCAGAAATACTGTTTCCAGCTTACTGCAGTCATTAAACAGTAACACTCATCTCACAAACAAAACCCCAGAGGTATTAACACTGATTTATACAATCTGTTTTTTCACTAAAAATAATGGCTGAATGTCCTGAAAAGTGTTATAAGTAAGCATCTAATAGTAATATTAGTAATATAATAACTGTAGAGTTTTTATGGCAAATTTAAAATGTGCTGGGTGCCATTACAACTGACACCTGCAAGGCTAATATTTCTTTCTACTTTTTAGTTAACGTAACAGTTCTCTGGCCAGTAGATTCTTAAATCCTGCTTGCTTGGTCTTTAAAAGGAAAGAAACCTTTCCCACCAGGCTACTAAAAGGTAGAAAAATAATGCCAATCATTAGTATGACCTTCAGAGAAGGATGTACCTGGAATATTTTCTGACTGCCTTCGAGGTTTGACGAGAAGCTTCACTCCCCCCCCAAAAACAGCCGCCCACATGCGACTGTTCAAAGGGTGGGCGGCCAGTCGGAACAACTCGTTGCAGGAGTTGGTTGCAAGGGCGTGGATGAGGAGGCTCAGGTAGACAGCTACCACAGCTTCACAGAGGAGGATGTTGAGCTTTGGTTGATCTTCATCCTGAGCTGAACTTAACAGATTGATAAGCGAACTCACACCTGCAAAGAGAAAAAGAGGAAAAATTCGGCGTTAAATGGGTAGGAGGACAAATGGGAAAAAAAGGGAAGTGTTTCACTTCTACATTTTATGATAAACATACACTAATACATGATGCTTTTATTCAGATAAAACATACTAATATATAGTTAGTATATATATATACACACACACTAATATATAATATACTAATAGTTTTTTTTAAATCATAAAGGTCAAAATTACAAAAAGCCTTCTTGGGTCTGGGACTTTTGCATTGAACTTCTCTGCAAATACTATGGGCAGCTCAGCATAACTATGAAGTTCCTGCACTGTTTCCACAGTTCACCTCAAAAAACTAAATTTATGCTCATACATTGGAATTAGCTATTCTGATAGCTATACCAACTACAGCATATATTTAAGACAGTACTGTAGAGACAGCTTTGCTAAGGGGTTAGGCAGGCTGGAGGAAAACATTTTAGAATGACAAATGATCATTGACTTCATTCTATCACAGTTTCTTCTTCAAGCAAGATGTTTGCCACAGAGAAAGTTTATTTTAATTAGTTTTGATAAGTGAAAAAGTTAAAGGTTGTTATTAATTTGAGAACTAAATCAGAAACATCATATTTTAGGACAGTGAAGTAATTTTGAAATGTGGAGCTGGTCCAGTGGTGCTAAAAATAACCTTATATTTGTCTCACCAGGCCACTGAGCAGGAGATGAGTTTGGAGTTGCGTGCTCTTCGATACTTTCTGTCCTCAGCCTGCGTCGATCACTCAAAAGCAGTCCTTGGTAAACCATCCCAGTAAACTGATTGGCTTCTGTTTGACTGCTAAATACAAATACATGTTTTTTCTGATGAGAAACTGAGAGTCCCAAGTGAGGGTGACATCAGGTTTTCCTATTGTTTATTGACAAAACCTGAATGGTTTGTGTTATTTGTGTAAAACTGATCGTGCATATCAAAGCTAGCAATGTGTAAACTGTGTAAGTATCTTTACCCACACACAAACATTTAATCCCTTTTTTAGACACATGCAGGAAGAATTTCCATTTAGGATACACAAAGTATACTCCAAAGGTAGGACTGTAAGAAAACTTCTCTCTTTACCTGTAGCTGTGGCTGTCACATAGTGCTTGATAAATGGATGCAGAAAGTGAAGCTGCTAAAGAATGAAGTGTGTACACCTAAAATAAAAAGAACCAATAAGCGACATGTTTTTATATAAAATGTGAGCAAACTATAATTCTTTTTAAAGAACATTGGAAATGTGTTCTGCAGGGCTGTCCTAGTTTTAAACCAAGTGCAAGAAATAGCAACTGAACGTTACTTCAAGTTTACAATGTAGTGCTTAGAAAATCACGACTGTTTGTTCAAGATAATTTGATGGCAGTCAAAACCTTCTAATATTATGTCAAGATAATTAACTTGATTCTAATACAGAACAGCCGCAGTAAATGAGCACACTGAAGGAGTGATAAAGTATGTCCTGTTATGATAATGAATTTGATGGAATGGTTCCTAGAAGCTGCACTATACATAACATTTCAGTTCAATGTAGTAATAGTTGCTCAATATGCATAAAATACAAAGATTTGTGTAGTTATTATATAATTACTTTATCTAAAATCTCTTTTTTACCTCAGTTACGTGCTTATAAATTTCCGTAAGTCTCCAGGAGTAACAAGAATAACTCCATTTTTGCCTCACAGTGCAATAGAAACAGTCCAGTTCTTAAACAGAAGAAATGAAAGGATTTCTTGGAAAGTTCAATGAAATCCACAGTGTGGAGAAAATGGTACTGTCAAACTGTTAAAAAAGTAAACCTTTTTAAACTCACCCTGTGTTTGTTCCTATCTTTTCCTACTATCTTTCCGTTTAATCAAATATTAGGTCTTAAGATTAAAACTATGAATTATTTAAATGGTTGTCTTGCAGTTAGGAAGCATCAGCTCTTCTTTCTGAATTCTCTTTTAAGAATTTATGAGTTTTTATAGTAAGAAAGATGCTTGCTGTAGCACAATGCAGGATGGAGAAGGAGTCAAGATGTAGGAGAGAAAATGAGACATAAATGAGCTCGGGTTACAGTTTTAGAACTTAACTGCCTTGCAGTGGGATATTTCATTTACTTTCCTATTTTTTCCCTCTTTTCATTTAGTCAAATTAATTTAGATTGGTATTCATGTTCATTAAATATATAAAATAATGATTTAGGTTCTTGCTAATTAACTGTGTCCTAGTCTCATGCTCTTTGGCTTTTTCCCTTCCTATATTTACTGAATCTGAATAGAATTTATTCACCCCCAAGTACACAGTCAGATAAAGTATTTCACCACAATTCTGTAAAAAACCCTCGTACAGTTGAGGAAATCCGCACAACAGTAAGGTTTATAGTATCTATATTAATAGAGTATTATAATATAACTTACAGTCTCATCTCTGCTTTCATTAGTCTCCCTACAGGATTCGATCAGAATGATAATAAATAGTTAACTTCCATGATCATGCTGTTTTAAGAGCCAAGAATTCAGTGTTTCAGTGAACATTTGCATTTGGAATAGTTTCCTGAGAAAAACCAGAATTTGGATGAAAGCGAACTAACTAGACCCAAAAAGATGTCAGAAAGCAAATGGTTAACCAGCCTGTTCAGTTCACCAGACTTAAAGGAGAAGGTCAGTATTGTGAAAGGGTAAGTGTTGAAAAATTAACTCAAACACTACATTTTATTTTTCACACGCTCACTCCCCATTTTATAAATAAAATCATTCAGCATCTCCTGAAAGCTTTTCATTACCTTGACATCTTCAACATTAGGATGTGGTGGTGATTTCATCTGCACAATAGTGTAAAGAATATCATGAATGTGGTTGTTTAAATACAGCACAGGATTAGCTATCACAGTTTTTGTGGATGCTATGCTTGCAGAAAGCAAGGGTAGTGTTGTGGGTAGTGGAAGTGGAGACTGAAGTTGTTTTACAGTAGTTTCCTGTTTAAAAGAAAAGATTGTATTTAAAATTATTGCTTTAAGAAAAACAAGTTTAGAAATAGACATAATTTTACATATTTTATTAACATAACTTATTTATTTACACGATTTTACATCTTAAATATATTTTCCAGGTTATTTATCCTCTTCCACTGCTGTCTACGCAGTACAGACAGGATTTTACTGTCAAAAGTAAGTTCTTATTTACTATAATAACAAGGTTCAGACCTGATAGCCAAGTTTGCTTTTTGATTAAGCACAGGAAGAGTATTTTCATGTAGTTCATTAGGAAGTGTTGAGATTGACTATTAAGGGACATTAACTAAAACTGTACTTGCATTAGCGTAAGTTGACATAATACTCACTGGTCTGAGTTTAGTAACAAAATCAAATTTGCACTTATCTGAGTTTCTCAAGGTGAAATGAATGGAACTTTTTTTTATTCTCAGACGTACATGCTAAGCCAAGTATCACCAAAACAGCTGTCTATTGCTTCTATTTGAAATATGAGAAATCTAGGATTAGAGCATGTTAAATTACTTGCCCAGTATCAGATTATCTGCTGTAGCTCAGGTTAGTCATTAACATTTGCTGTAAATGATCTCTTTTTGTATGAAATAAATGTAGAAAATGCCATAATATAGTAAAAGCAAGCACTACCCTGTCTGACTTTATATTTATTATTGAGCTTTGCAGCTAAGACCCCATTTCTTGTAGCTCCCTTGCATGATTTCCAGAGGTATTGGGAATGAGATTTTATTGTACTTCAGTAAATCTGAATTTTATTTATTATATAGGTACCTAGAATACGGTGACCAAAATTACGTAATTGTAACACAAATGTAATGCTGCAACTATAAGATAAACAGCAGCTATCATATTCCACACTCATAAGTAGCCTGATCTTCAGTGTCACATAACAGATTCTTAAAAAACAAGTTACCAGGATGTGAAACAGCAGCCCACTTAGATACAAAATCCTTTCTCCAAGAACATTAAAATGACCTTGATAATTAGACTTGCAGAACACAAGCAGCATCTATCTAGGCACAAACTTCGGCATTTGACTTAACTGACAGTCTGGAACTGTTCACATTCATGAAAAAAAATTAGATGAATTTGTTTTACCTGCTGCGACTCTTGCAGCAAGAACTTCAGCTCCATTCTTACAGACGCTAAGCCTCCACCTTGTGCCCCATGAAGACTACAATAACTTAGAAAAACTCTCAGCAGAGCTTGGTTCTTCTGCAGCCACCACTTCCTTCTTTCTGCGTGTTCTCGTTTTGCCTGTAACCTCCGTCTCTCTATCTGGTGCCGTTCATAGGAACCAATATCTGGCTTATCCATAATATCTTCGTGGTCAAGCAGATCCCCATTTACTTTGGTATAGGTTTTACAATAGTCTTTGTCCCCTGCATCATGGTTGCATATTTCATGCATAGCAGCAATCTCTTTTTCAAGCCAGTTGTACAGCTGAAACCTGAGCTTTCCTCCGTCCACTTCGTAACCTGTAGCCAAAGTCCTCAGCTCAGTCATAAGGATCTTCAAACAGGCTCTGAACTTCAGTTGTTCAGCAATAACATCAACCTCAGTGTCTCCTGCATCAGAAAGCTCCCCACGTGGTGTTTGTGCCATGCTGGTGTCTGGGGTTCTCTCGTCTTCTCCACTCTTAGAATCGGATTTTTTCATCATTAAACCAACATCCTTGTCCTCTTCATCTGACCCATTTTTGTCTTCACCCCAATCAAGAGTAAGGGGCTCATCATCAAATTTTATTGCTGGTTGACTCCAGTCAAATTGTGCTGAAGATTCAGCAGTATTATCCAAAGCAAAGGAAGCTGAAATGGGCTTTGACCAGTCTATATCACCAATTCCAGCACCATCCTGTAGGGCTTTGGAATCTGAAACACCATCCTGTATTGGAGGACTGGATGAATCTTTTTCTGCATCTACAGTAGACTTTTTTCTTACTTTTGGAATTTTGGAAAGAACTTCAAGAGCTAGCACAGGGCAGCCCACTTTGAAATGAGCATTTGCAGTAGTGAAGAATAATTTTCTTTCTATGAGATTAATTTTATCCACAAAGCTTTTCTCAGTTGTTAGACCTAAGGTGGCCAAAGTTCCTTCTGGTGAGCTGAAGTATCTTCTGATGAGCAAAGGGTGGGTCCGAAGATAATTGTAAAAACTGAATACCACAGGGTTGCATGATTTGACAATAACTAAGGAATTAAACAGATAAGACATCTTTTGAAAATGGCTTTAAAATGGTATTATTCTGTTTCGCAGAATTTCCTGTGTTAGACATTTGTCAAAACACAAGAACAAAGACAGTTGTGGGTCTAGTTACCAAAACAAAATGAATTACTTACTCCCCACAAAAAGATTAAAGGTATGAGCTGAATAAGTAGAAAGATACTAAATTCTCTCATTTGCCTTGCTGTTATATTGCATTCACTAAGCCTAAACACAGCTGAGATTATCAGCCAGGTAGAGATTTCCCTAAGAAAGGCATTATGAAACCTGTGTAGACACCTGTCACTTAAACATCAATCTTGAAGAAAAGGCATAGGAAATCTTGCTAGAATACTGCTAATTCCTAGAAGCAAGAATAAGAATTTAAGTCCAGTGGAATAAAGACCAGCCAGCATTCAGTACTGGAGAAGTATTGTAAGGAAGTATCAAAGACAGCCCTCCCGAGCTTCGCTGACACCAGGAACTAAGTTTGGTGTTAGAGGGTTGGAGAGAATCCTCGAAAAAAATTGAAAAAAAGATTTTTATATTTTCTTTTAGTATTTCTCCTTCTTTTTCTTAATAAGTTTGTCCCATCAGACTAATGTTATTCCTTACCTGGGTTTTCATCATCATCTTTAGGTGTTTGTTCCAATAACGTATCCAGTGCTCGTGTGTAATCTTTCATTATCCAGTATGCAATGCTTCTCAGAAACGGATCAGGATGCAGTTTAGTACAGCTGAACCCAGTTCCATCCTTCTGGCAACCCAAAATCTTTTCATAAAGGATGGAGGTGTATGTGACGGAGGTTTCAAACTCTGATTCATACAGACGAGCAATGACCATAGCCAGCTGGATGTCTTCCATTTTCTCAAGGCACACCTATGATAAGTGGTGGGGAAAAAAGGTTGTTTTATGAGGAAAAGGTAGTTCTATAAAATAAAGTGAATAGCAATGTATGTTTACATAACAGATTCTTTTTTCTCATCATATCTGTTCTTTAAAGTATAAATTAATCTTTGGGTCAAAAATGTGACAAGTAACCTATATCCAAGTAATATATTTTCTTTTGTTTGGAAAGAGGTGTACTTTTCTCTTTTTCAGGAACTGTGAAATATATAGTGGTACATCAGCATGTAAAAAATTATTATGGCAGAAGTAAAAATGTCTATTTTTATTCTCTCTAGTAGTATAATTGTACCCTCCAACTTTAATGTTATTACATCACTAGTAAGATATTTTTCACACTGTCTTGCGTGCAGAATTACATCCCAGAAGAAAATACATTCTCCAGTGAAGACAAACTGCATAGAAATAGGCAGGATAACTAAAGATTCTCTAATTCCCATACTCTCCTGAGAGGTAATGCTTAGCTTATGATCCTCGTTACAGCTCCCACCTCCCTTGTGGCATAGAATATCACAGCTCCACTGAAAAGGGATCTCTGGACTGCTTCTAGAGAACTCTTGACTTCTTTTTTTACTTAATGTAGTATCAATAGGTCAGGCAGAATAGCTGGAGGCTGAACACACTGCTACGACTTAACTGTGCTGATCAAACAGAGTTTTGCCAGATGGGTCAATACCAGTATTCCCAAGAGTGCTTCCACTGAGCACTGATGTATCTGAACAGTTATTCTGGCCTTCAGATCAGCTTCCATGATGCTTTTCACAGTAGTGTGGAGGTAAATGGTATGTCTGCAGGGCACAAGGGGGTCCTGTGTGGACATACCATTCCATTTTGTGCTGCCACAATTTGTGAAAACTTCATCAGAGAACAGCTTGCAAGGATGCAGTTACATAGGTCAAATTAGAAACTGAAACTTAATTTCTCAAAAGCAGATACCTCTATAGCATCTTTTAGTGAACCTGCTAGCAAGAAAAATGCAGCTGACTGCTCAAAACGTTGTTTTCCCAACAAAGCAAAAGCATTTTTTAAAGCAGCTTTACGCCATCGATCTTCATTGAAGTTGTGGCTGAAAAAGGCAGTCATCTTTTCATCATGCTGGGACCTGTATGGAGAAATGCAATGTATACAGCTATTTATTACGTAACCTTAGCATACTATCACTTGAGCAACATTACTTGAAATTAAACTCTAATCTTGAATGAGCTCTGCTTTGCATTCCTGGTTCAATTAAGATTTAATGAAACTTAGTTCGCAGAACTCACCTGAACAGACCCCACACCACTGCCTTTTTCTTCATAGCAAGGTAAAAAAGTGCAGCATCTAAGGCATCATTGTTCCTCTGAAATGAAGCTTTTGCAACCTGTAGTAAACAAAGCCTACTATTATTAATGGAAATACAAAAGGCTGCCTTTAGCTACATAACCTGTGTTCTTTAGCTGTTTGTCAGGGAGGATTGTTTAGTGACTGTATTATCTCTACAAAACAACAAAGTAACTTCTGTGAGAATGTTTTATTCATGTGTAACAGCTCTATACTGTAAATGCTTCTAAGAGGCAGAAAACCAGCACTACTGCAGAGAGGAATAGTGGGATCTTATGAATGTGCAAATAAAAATATTTTCTTTAAAAGTGTTACAGTAACTAATACTATTAGGTGAAATTCATCTGGCAATCCATTATTTAAAAATACTTAAGCTAATAACAGTATTTGCTTAATGAACACTTTGGGTTTCATATAAGACTCAGATGTAATTGCATTTGATTTGGAGTACTAGGATAATTGTTTTGCTCCTGGATTCTTTGATTTGCTGTAACTTAAAAAAATATTTTTTACATTAGATGACTTGGAAATATAATAGATTAGTAAGTACTGTTCTACAGACATTTTAAAGATTGCATTTCTTGTTGTAATTCAAAGCAAATGTAGTAATTATACAAATACATCAAACTTCAAGTTACAAGAAAGCTGAAATTCGTATTATTTAATGAGATTTAAATTTTGTTGGTAGCTATGGGAAGCAGTCTTAGCTATTATTTAAAAAATATATTGCACTTTATCCATTTTAAACCTCTCATAAGAAAACTCTGCACGCAAATGAGATTTAGTGTTATTTTGGTTTTACATAATACAGGTATATATTGCCATAAAACAGTAATTTTGTAACTCTTCAGAAGAGTAAAATCTGCATTTATTTGCAGTTCAGTTATTTTATGTTCTATAGTACTCCATTGCACTTGAAAAAAAATCCTTCATATAGGTTTTTATTGACTAAATTTTTAGATAGATATATTTCTTACAGAAAACCTACTACTGAACTGAAAGCATTATAACCTATTTAAATCTGTGGACTGTCTCATACCTGAAAGCAAGCTTTTTCTTGAAATAGAATACTTAATATGATCTTTAATATACTCTAAAATACATAGGGGAGAGAATTTAGGCATTTCAAAAATGGCTTTTCCCAAGATTAACTGAATTGTATCTTATTACTGAATAATGACATTCGTAAGGCAGGACTGCCAACATCAGCTGGCATAGAAAAACTAATTATGCAGTCTCCTGGCTGGGCTGGAGTACAAAGGATTATGCTTACACAGCTCACCGTGCACACCTGTGAAGGCACAACTAAGAGCATGTAAGGAGAATTTGTGAGCAATAAAAAGTACCTTCTCAATGCACCTTCGGAGCGTGTTGATATTCCTGACCCACCAACCAATACCCATAGCTCTTAGTTCAGACCACTGTGGGTCTCCCTTCTGGATAGCAGGAATCATATTGATCAACTCCTCCTCAGCCTCAGAATGAAAAGCCCACGCAAAATGGCAAGTAGACAGGCCTAAACAGTAAAACAAACCAGTAACATTCAGAAGATTGACTTGTTAATAAGCAAATGGAATATGTCAGAGATGAAATATGGGATCTCCAGCCCAAGAGTTGGGTAGAGCAGAGAGAGACTGTTTCCTTCAACAGGAAGTAGAGCTGTTAAAGGAACAGCTGAATTATCTTTTTTGCTTGTTAGGAATGTCCTCTCCTCGGTGCTTCTTTTGTAACCTTCCAGCAGCCCATTCATAAATGTACTAAACTTATATGTCGAAAGACTGAAGGAAAAGCATTCTATTATCACAGAAGCAGACCCATTCTGGGCCAGAGACTTTTGTCTCTGCTTTTTAGGCAGTAACTACTTTTCTCTCCTGTATTTTACAACAGCAAGGGAAAAAACTGCTGTGATGAAAATGATAAAACAATTGTTATGGTAAGATAAAGCCAAGCTCATGTAAACAAGTGTTAATTCCTCCAGCAGAAACAATGAATTACATATAGAATCTGTATTTTATCTGGTTGGAGAACTTATGCCTCAAACTGAATAGGCCAGAATCTGCTCTAGAGTTATCCTTTTTTTGCTATTTACAGTGCATGTAGGGAAGCCTGTACTAAGCCTTTGCAAGATAATGGCCTTAATGAAATGGAAAATTAATATGCAGATAATACAAATATATTATAAATAAAACATAACCAGAGCCTGTCAGCTCAAGGGGATCAAATGGAAGCAATGCTTTCTCTAAGGATTACCTTGGTGAAGCAGCTGAACTCTGTACAGAGGTGGCAGCGATGTCAGAAGGCAAGTGTGCAAGCGCATCGCCAACAAGTATCGTAAGCCACATTCATCTAAGGTATCTCTTCCTGTGAAATACAAAATACTGACTTTTGAACTACAAGAGACATATATACAATTTATCATATACAGTGTGTGAGGAATATATGTTTCTGAGCTTGCCAAGAACCTGAACCACAAGTTACTTATTATGCATGAAATATTAAGTAGAGATTCATATTTTATTTTCTTTCTTACTGTATCTAATCTGAATAACTGATTTCAGCTTTGTTATCTCCAAATACCCAAGGACTAAGTTTACCTTTGCTGAGAAGAACAAGAATATTATTAATATGTTAATTCAATAAACCTGCCAACAAACCTGAGTAATTTTTATCTCTGTTCTCATCTAGTTCAGTGCTCGTTGTGGCCACAGTGTCTGCCAAAGCTACAAGGAACATCTGCTCCAGTCGAGTGAGGCCTGGTAGACTTGAGTGCATCAGGTGGCTTGAAAGGACACTCGCGTGTTCTCGGCCAAAGTAAGTTGGACCGTACTGTGACAGATTAATAACTTTGGATTTACTCTCCCTCTTTTCAGGCTCAAAATCTATAAAGTCTTCAGTTGTAACAGGTTGAATCTGGAACAGATCTGAGTACTGATCCTCTGTTTTTCTCTTAGCCTGGTCTTCGGAGCCCTGAGGTATTTTAGAAGTTTCTTCAGACACATAGGTGGCATCCTGATCTGCAGCCAGCAGTGCATACAGTGGGAGTGGGGGAATCGAGTCTATCTCGGTGTAGTCTCGAGTACCATCTTTCCCAGCAGTGATGGTGTCCTTTGCAGTACTGCCACTGACGCTGATGGTGCGAGACAGATGGCGTTTAGGACCAGTCCCTTCTCCAGCTTCTGTGTCTTTAACTATTGCAACTTCTCCCGCAATACATTTAACTAAATGGGATAAAATGGCTTTGGCTCGGCGAACTTTACCCAGATCCATAAGTTCTAATAACTGGGTTGGATGATACTGGGGTAGAGTAGGTGAAAGAACATGAGCAGCTTCAAAGAGGCCTCCATCCTGAATTACTGTTGGAGTGCCAAAAACATCATCCACAATACCTGCCCCATCAATTACACTGGTCTTCTTCATTATCAAGCTTGTTTTAAGTGGATCTTGTGTTGCTGAGTCTTCAGCAGCAAAAACATCACTTTCTCCATCACCAAACTTGACAGCGTGTTTCCACTGGGCATAAACGTGCATTTCACAGTCCATTCCCACTACCAGGATGCCATCTCTCACCCAGGACAAGGAAACAGGCAGGGAAGGAGTGCCATCCACAGATGATACCAAATCAATGGACCTAAGCAACACCCACTTTGACTTTACACCTTGTTTTATGCTCCCACCTAGTGGCAAGGTAATGACAGCTACTCCCTCTTTGCTGCTCGTTTGGTCTGTTACAATTCCCGAAAGTCTTCCATACATGAAGATATTGGCACCAACTCCAACTGTCAGTATATGTGAACCATCTTCTTTTGAAACCCAGTCCAAATGCACCAAATGCTTGATACTGGGCACCAGGTATCTGTCTTTATTCAAAAATGCATCTGATTTACTGTAAACAAATAAATTACTATCTACGCTGATCCTTGAATCAAGTACACTTCCAACCTTAACCAAATCATCCAGATGAATTGTCTGTTCCAAAACCCATTCTGATCCTCCTGTAGACTCACATTCAAGTATACAAACATGCATGGAAAATTCTTTGGAAACAAAGCCATTATGCTGTATGGGCTGTTTGTAGGCTACTGCAAGACGGCCTGTGTAAGAACAGCTCACAGCAACCGGCCTTCCTACTAAGCTCACTGTGCTGCTGTTGTCTTCTCCTTCATCGTTCATCAAAGGCCATTTTCTCCAGTGATATGTTTCCTTTTCTTCACTGTTGCTGTTCAGGTCTGCCTCTACAGTGCATCTCCAGAACCGCACTTTGTTGTCTGAACACGATGTTACTATCAAATAAGGTGCAAGGCAGACTGGGTATATTGATGAAGAACTCAAGTGACCTGAAGTTAGAACAAACACATTTACTTTTACTAATATATATAGCAGGATGCCTGTATGAATAAGGCAGGTATAACAGTGTCTACACACCGCTAGAGATCTTACAACCTAGTATTTTTTTAATTTGGAGTTGGGTAAGGGCAAATAATATTAAGGCTGGTAACAGTCTTGCAGCTTGAACAATGCTGATCATCTGCATTTTTGGTCACTATTCAAAGATGATAAACTGGAACTTAACAATGAAAGGAATACAAAGCCTTAATCAGATGAGATTAAGGATGTTAAGATTAGGCTTATATAGCCTACCAAAATGAAACCCAAGAGGGAAAGGGAAAAAAAAACACAACAGGAGAGACAGAAAGACAAACAGAAGCAGATGTAGGTGCATCAGGTGGAAAAAAAAGCACTACATACCCAACACAGTAATGCTGACAAATGAACAAGCAGGTATAAATTGTTCATTAGTAAATTAAGGTTAAAAGTTACATTTTTAACTATTAGAGTAGTAGGTTTCAAGAATAGCTCTCCTATGGGGTCTTGGTACCTTTAAGGAAGAGGAACATGACACAGGTACAATGATTTGAAAACACCTTTTTAGTCCTGCATTTCCCGTATCAGTAACTCAGAATGTGATACGCTGGGGAGATACAATCCCATAAACTTAGGAGGTAAATCAGTGGACCAATTGGATAGAAAAAAACATTAAAGCTACCTGCTGAAGGAGTTGCTCTCACTACTTCTACACCAACAGGAAGGTCCAGAGGTTGGCTATACACAAGTCTGGAGCTCAGGATGAGTTTACTAGCAGTCTGAAGATTAGCAATTGAAGAAGATCGTGGAATGGGACTTATGCCAGGTGATACATCTGGAGAAGAATCCACAGTCTTTTGCTCAGGTACACTAAGCTTATTATCTGATGAAGATGCTTCAGTTGCTTTTGCTATATTAAAAAAAAAATCCCAACAGTGTTAAAAAATGATTTATAAGGACATGGCATGAATATCCTAAAATCAAATTTATTTGTTTTTATCAGTGCTCGAGTTACACAGAAAATTATATGATGTGTGCAGGCAGTGTCACTTTTATTGCACGCTGTGACTATTAATTTTAAGATATCCATAACATTCTGAAATTCTGATAGTGCTTAAGTATGTTACTCACTCCATCAACAAATTTTTATATTGCCATTGGCATAGAATGCAACCAGTATTTGTAAGGAATATTATTGCTTCTACTGCATTGATTAAATGTTTTAAAATAAACCACCAAACTTTAAGTTTTATTTGAAAGAATATGAAAGAAATCTCTCTCTCTTAAGCTCACTCACCTAAACAGGCTTGCACAGACTTGAGATGAAGATGCCACATCTGAAGAACAGAACAGCCATTACTGTCTTTTTCGATTACTACAAGGTAGAACTTCTCTGAGAAAGGTGGTGGACGATACCCTGTAATTTAAACATATTATCACTGTCATGAAATTTACATTCCAAAACAAAGGATTCTCTAAAAACTAATAATACTAAAAAACCCCATTTTGATTATAAAACAAAACATTCAAACAGTACCATTAGTAATATGCTTTAATTGACATTTTGCTTGCTAATGGCTACAGAAGAATTACAAAAATACTGACTTACAGACAATTCGAGTATTGGTGACAAATCTAATTTATTAGATATTTGCCTTCTTAGTCAGTTTGAATTATTTTGCCAGATTGTAAAGACTCTTTTCACCTGCCTGCTTTCTTCCTTTTTCTTTTAAAGTTTTAAGTCTATAGCCAAATTACCCAGTGACTTTCTATTGCATTAACTTAAAAGTCAGATATATTCCCATCATGACCTGGAACTACATATTGATGCAGAAAATATGCTTCTGTTCTATTTTGTTCACAGTTTTGTACAAAACATGCAGCACTTTGAAAAATGTACTTTGTCATACAGGTTAAAATGTGATTCTAATTCTTAGAATTCAAAATCCTTCAATTAGAATGCTTTTGTTTAATACCATGTAAACAGTAATTCATATGAACAACACAAAATAGTCATTTTACTGAATTGTACAGATTCTCATTTAAAAGTAAATTAGCACATGCTAGCTAGATTTCAGTATTCTTTAAGAACATTTTTGCTACCTACTTAATTCATATTAGTTATAGTTTGCGCTATACCTTGTGATGGCTGGAAAAATATCTCAGTTTCCTTCCCTTCCACATCTTCCTTATGTGGCTTGTATCCCAAAATGAAGTCTTCTTGGAAGACATGAAGCAATTGTGTGTTTGAGCCACACTGAAACATTGAGCAATAGTTATGCTTCCAGAACAGTACAGAAACATTTTGTATTCATGCAATTATTTCCTTTGTGCAATCCAGCTACTAATGAAGAACACTTTTTTTTTATAATGTTGAAAATTATGGTAATACATCAGAAAAACTAAATATTTTCATTTTACATTAGGGAATATTCTAAGCATATTCTAGAACCTATTATTTGTATATTCAAATAATTCCATCGAGATCTATCATGCCAGATGAATTCTGTAATAACACTTTTGTCACAGTTATTGACAAATGAATTAGTATCTGTTTGGTTTTTATTTCTTTGGTGTTGAAGAAATGACAGTGGCAAAAATTCTTAGACTTTTATCCCTCTTCAGTAGGAAGACATGTCTGCAGTGAATTGCTTGGGAAATCTAAAAAGGGAACAAATTGCAGATTTTCTTTCTGTCAGATATCTTGACATCTGTCCTTTCTGACAGCAACAGATTTCTTTGCAGTTACTCTATCTCCCTACAAAAAGGCTGTTCACACTGAAATCCTTCCCTGCTGGCAAGGAAAAATATGCCCCCCAAAAACAGTGATGATGAATTTTTGATGTTGCAAAACACCCTCTTTTTTCCAGAGAAACAAGGGAAGACAATATTCCGTGTACTCATTTATAAAATTTCTAGGAAAATATTTTTGTAAATATGAACTTAAAATTGAAGATTCTCTGTTATTAATACTAAAAAGACATGGAAATTTACTGACAATAGAAAAATATACGTGTCAAACCCCCACAGTTGTGTGATTAAGAAATGGTAAAACTCATTGTTTTCACAGGCTGCTTCCTAACACAAAACAGCACTGGAAATTTATGATCAAAATAAATGAGCAAGAACAAGGTTTAGTTATACCTGCTCATTGTTTGAAAAGTATAGCTGTATTGGTTAATAGATATAAATTTGTCTTACAAGACAAACAAAAAAAATGGTCCTAAAAATACCTGGCTAACATTATTACATTTTGGAGTAGTTAGATCTAGTTTTTAGGATTGGGCTTTTTAATGTCGTTATTTTTTTGTTTGTTTGGGTTTGAGGGGATTGTAATTATTTTCCTTTAAATTATGATGGCTTAGAAAACAGTCTTTAGTTAAGTTTTGTTTTCATCAAGAATTATGCTTAGAAAATATTGTCATACTCCAAAAACGAGCTTTGAGCTCTTAGCAGCTAACAAAAAGTTGGCTTACCAAAATGTTCAAAGTACTGCAATATTCACAAAAATTCAAGGCAGTCATTATCACCATAAAGAAATGTCATCTCTTTTACCTCTTTCCAACAGATTAGGTTAATTAACAAAGTTATTAAACACTTTCATGTGATACTCTTAAAGAGTTAACCATTTATTTACTTTGTTAGTTATTGCATCGAGTTCAATAATACATCCTGGACGAGCAGTAGATTGTTGGCTCACAATATTAAACACTTCCCCAATAAGTTTCTGAAACAGAGGAAAATGAGAAAAATTAGTATATTTTTCCTTTGGACAGAAGCAAATTGCAGTCACTTATGATAAACTTGTTTTCCTTGCTGGCAGAAACTGTAACAGACTTCTTCCCGCTGTCACTTTATCACTCATGAATAATATGTTTAGACATTCGCACTGCTGTGAGTCGGCAGCTCCTCATGGGGATTATACACCAGTTTTTATGGAAGCTAAATGTTGTTTATTTAAGGATTTATCCTTTCATAACACAGTATAATATATCTGTGCAATGAGAAACAAATATACCGATTCACTTCTTTTTCAAGCTTCAGGTTTTGTCACCACATATGAAAAAATAAACGAGTACAGCTTATATATAAGCTGAAGGCTGTATTGATTTTTGCTGGAATGTTCACAGTCATTGCTCCTAGAAATTCCTCAGACTGATCTGAATGCTGACAGGCTCTGTCTTGCAGGATGGCTTATAAAATAACAGAAAAATGGGGGAAAAGGAAAAATGTGTTTCTTTATACAATAGCAGTGTCAGGTCAGGCTTTACTTTGCTTAAAGTCACAGAAATTAAAGACAAAAAGGATGAAAAATGCTTATTACAGAGAAAAATAGGAGCTAATATTACCCTTAGCAATAACCTGCCAATTTGTTTATATCCCACCCTGTCCTTCCTCATATATAGCTGTAACTTACACCTATATATGAGATGTAACAAATACACCTTTGTCTTGCTCATCTGTCTTCCCCTTCCCTCTTGCTCTAGGCTCCTCTTCTGAGAAGACAAAGGAAGAAATTCTATTTTTCCTTTCCCCACCTGCCACAGTGGGTTTCATTGTTTCAGTCCAGACACTTATAGTATCAATAGTTGCCTTTCTGTCTGCCAATGCTTACCCACAGTGCAAAACATGCAACTATGCAAGGTGTAACATATAAGATCTTGTACACGGAATGGCACAAAAAGCACACACAACTAACTGAAGACAAACCACTGGAAGGGGGGAAAAATAAGTTACTTGAGTTTTATTTTAATACTTTTAAATCACTGCTATTTAAAACTCACAGATGATTCAGGGTCAGATAATTCATCCAGAAGTTTTCGTGCATCTACAACAGCTTGATAGAGCCTGAGGTTTTTGCCATCTGATGCAACAAAGCAAGCACTGGCAGAGTTGCAGTATGTACCTGACAAAAAACACAACAAATGCACAAAGAAAAAAACCACCAGTCAATGGCACCAGGGTAGTCTATTGCAATCCACAATATGTGACTATGATTCAAAGGTAATTTTCACAGAGTATTGAAGCAAAAAGCCTCGGCAAATGTGTGTATTACAACACCATTATTTAACTTGGAAATAACTCCATTTCTTCTAATTTATGTAACTGAAATTCCTCATAAAAGTTCAATAATCCAAGCTGAATTCATACTGTTCACACATGCAATTCCCACTCTGCAATACACCTAAAGGAACGGGTTGTCAGAGACAATTCAGAGTAGGAGTCTAAAGGTAAACTGCTCAGAAAAGTTACATCAGCCACAGCTTTCTTCCTTGTTTACTGTCTCTAGATTCTTTGCATAAAATTAACCTCTATGAATATTCTCTTCTGCCCTGCAGTTAAAAGTGCAGATATAAAAGTAGAGGGAGAAATAGATTTGTAGTTCTGAATAACACATGAAAAGCTGTGTCTTTTTTGCTTCCCTACAGTAAATACAACAAGCTTGACATGAGATTGTCTATCCTGATATACATTTTCCTCTAAACTAGAAGAAAGCAGGTCATTATTTGTGTTTTGAACACTGGGTGGGATTCAGATGGCACAGAATGTTACTATGTAAGCAGAGAAAATCAAAGATATTTCTTTTAAATCAAAGATATGTTACTCATTTATTAAGCATATTTAGCATACTTAGGATTTTTGAGGTTGTATGTCATCTTTGACACCCATTTAATCATTTCAAAGGTAAGTCTGGCCTGAGCATAACAAAATCATCTGGCATTAGTATATAATGTAATGTTACATCTACAGCACAAATGACATTTAGTACTGTACACAAAGATGGCAACTACTATAACAGCATCTTCGTGATAATTAAAGAATAAGTGGCTGAGTGGCTGAATAGAGTAATGAGATAGTTTTCCTAACTGCAATGGAAAGCCCTAAAATTAAAACCAAAATCAAAAGAATTGTCCGGGGCATTACACATCAGACCTCTGAAAAAGTATTGTTTGCAGTACTGTAAAGTTCATGTAGTCTATTTATTTAAAAATATTCTGTGTTCTAACTGGGCTTTTGTAAACCCTTGATGGTCTGAAGAATTTGTGTTGTTTCAGGATCTTCTAAGCAGAGGTTTTAGTCAGCACATTAAAAGAATTTGATAATGCAGATTTTGGCTGCAAATCTTTCTCGATAATTTTGATGTTCAAATGGTCCAATTACTAGTTCTGTTCAACCCAGTGCCTCCTGCAGCTGCATGTGGCCAGCAACCCAGACACCTAAGGCATCAGAAAAAACATCTGCATTTTTAATACTGAGTCAATGCAGAGAACACTCAGGGAAGCTGCCTAAAGCTCTGAGGAAAGGCATCCTCTTGTTCTTTGTGAGAGCAATGAGTGCTTAGTCACACAGAGGAGTTACTGAATGTCAGCTGATCCACAGTGACTGCAGACAAACTCAGACCACAGGAAGTGTTTTGCAGTAGCTTAGCCTCAAATGAAGTAAAAATGCTTGATTTGCATAATACCAGGAAATTTTTGAAAAGCTCATGTAAACATACTCCAAATAAAATAGTAATTTATTTTAACAAACCAATTCTAACAACTGACAGTGTTAACCCTCTATGGAAGCATGCCACATATACTCACCAAGGCAATAGCTGGGAATGAGTGTTGGAAGCCAGGCTACATTAGAGAAAGCAGAGGTGTGGAGGGAGTTAATTCGAGCCAATTCAGACACTCCTCCAGTGTAGGATAAAGGCCCTATGGGGTCCACACGCCACAGAATCAGCTCACTGTAGATGGCATTTGGGTCATGGAATGTACGGGTTGCTGCATTTTTAAGTTGCTGCTTAGAAGAACCTTTCTTATGTTTAAGGGGATCCATCATTCTGGTTATCCTGTCAGAGTCCCAGGAACTGTCTGACTCAGGAGTTAACAGAGCATTATGGTGAGAAGATGTGAGCAGTAAGGGTAAAACAGAATGGCAAGCGAGATCATTGAGGTGGAAGCGGTGTCCACAGTACCTAAATTTATGGGACACAGTGAGCACAGTAGTGAAGGCTGATTTATCAGCAAAAGTAACTGCCCACTGATTTAGAGAGCCATCTATATGTTTGGAAATCATCATTACTATGGGAGAAATTATATTCACATTTGCACTGTCCTGGGCAAAGCTTTTACTTGCTAGAGTATTATCTGGAAAGTCCATTGTCTTCTGTTGTGCAGCACTACTGGTATCTTTTACAAAGATAGGGCAAGCATACATCATAATATTTTTGCTAAGGGAACTAGCATCTCCTGAGGGAAATGCAACAGGAATCCTAGAAGAAAATGAAACCTAAAAAAGAAATAAAAAAGAAAAAAATTAGAATATGCCAACTCAGAAAGTACTTAACTAAATTCATACTGATATTCAGCTATAGAAGAAAGGACGCAATGTCTGTTGATTAAGATAAAATAATAAAACCATTTCAAATACACAATACCTGAACTTGTCGGAAGATGCCTGGATTGTATTCATCTAAATATTTCACATGCCACACTAGAAAGGTCCCATCAACAGGATGGATAGTAAAAAGCATGTCTGGATTCCTGTTCCATTCTGTCAGGAGCAAATCAATTTTCCGATCTAACAGAACTGTTGGAAGAAGCATTCGTGGCCCTGCCAGCAGGGATGTTTTGGGGCTTCCCTCTCTTTCTCCATCTTCATGTTCTGAGGAGCCCGTACCAGTCCCTGTCTCTGATTCTCTGTCTATAGACAAGTCTGCAACAGAAAAGAATTGTGCCATTTTATCCTTTGCAAAGATTTTCCCATCTCTCTCCACTCAAAACACAATATTTTTTTAATCTGCAAGCAGGACAATCTGATAAGAACTAACCATGATCTAATTTCATATGTAAACCTCTCTCTTTTTCTTCCATTTCTTCTTCCTCTTCAACTTCAACATCAAAATCTTGTTCTAGTTGTTGTTCAGAAATTTTTCTTAGATGCTGCATAAATACTTCAATGGAGGATGTGAAACTAAATTCTTTATTATTCAACCAGTGGACAACGAAGCCATTTCCTTCATCTATATTAAAAGCTGTTCCAGCCAAGACTGATGGAATATCTGTGGACATTTTAAAACAAATAAAAAAGCTATATATTAAACTGCTCATCTTTTATATATATATATATATATACACACATACATACATTTAACTTATTTTAGGTATAATGTCATTTATGCCTGTAAGATTAGAATAGGTGACAGATCAAGTTTCTACATGCAACTGTAATAAAAACAGTAAAGATATTTTAATGGCAATAAATTTACATGGAAATTTATTCTTATGTGAATGATGAATGATATTCAACAGCTCAGTTTCGTATGTTGCAGTGTTGTCATCCATGTAGAGATTTGAGGTAAAGCATGTCATTGCTCTTTAATCTTTTCCTTTTCTAAACTATTATGCAATATTCTATAAAACCCTACTATATCTTCTGTAGAATACAATTACTCTATTCATCATATACCATGGTCTCCCAAAACCCAAGAATCAAACACCAAGCAAACTGGAAATTTAGGTTTCTTTTGCCTTCTGACATGCAAAGATGAATTTAATTGTCTTGTCAAAGTGCTGAAGCTATTCAGAATAAATTCAGCTTCATTTGTCTTACAAAACTCTATGCCAAGTAACAGACCTGTGAAATAAGAGTCTTCCTACAAATTCTCTGTATTCAATTAGGCAAAGCAAAGAATATACATCTCAACTCCCTTTATTTTTTTGCTTTTGTGCAAATATATTAGAGTTTAATAAATGGCTGTATTTCACCTGTGTTAGGGTTGATGCTTGCTGCTATGTGGAAGTGACCGAGTGCATTCGCATGGTGTGAAATGTGACGCTGAACTTCATGAGTCCCCTGCTGATCCGGCAGCACATCTGTGTGGGTAACAAGAACTGAAGATCTCCTTTGTCCTTTTCTCATGTTTTTCAACTGGTGAATTGTCTGTTACAGTTATAAAAAATAAATTAGGAAATACTGAAAAACACTGCAAGGTAAAAAAAAAAAAAAAAATCACACAAATAAAACTAAAGCTTTTTAACTTTCTTCTAACACAGAAATGAAGAGTGATTTCAAAAAGATTATTTTAAATAGATTTCACCAGAGATTAGTAACACTTAATGTACATTGGTTCTGCCCAAAGGCAAAGCTCTTGCAATAGTCTTCAGAAAATTTAATATCAGCTCCAAAAACAACACAAAAATATCCACTATTTTGCATAACATTCATAAATAAGATTAGAACAATCTAAAAGGAGTAACTTTTGCAATATAATTTTATAATTAATTATTTTTGTATAACTGAGAATTTCTGAGAGCATGTGAAGAGCACAACTGTTTCAACAGCTCAAAGTGTACTTGGTTCCAATCTCCCTATTTGTTGATAACCTTGATATGTAAGAAGCAAAACCTTGGTCTGACTGTAATAGTTACAAATGATGAGTGGCTGTTTTCTTTTCTTTCCATGTTTTTATATTGACAGGTTTCCTCTTAACAGTAAACTTAATAGCCTTGATAAAACTGTCACTGAAATGAAATTTAGAGCCTCATAATACCATTTTTTTTGAAATGCCATTATGAAATGAGGTAACTAAAGGTTCAAAGAGTTTATTTACTCCTTCCATTGTTTTTATAATTACAGATTTTCAGACCCAGTCAGAATGAAACTATCACTACTATTCCATATTAATCATTGTCTGTTCCTATCATTGTTAGCTATAGAAAAAGTAAACTGAGCTTTAAAAACATGGATGAATGCAGAGCTGTAGTCTCAGACTTTTTCAATGTTTAGTAGTAGACTTCAAAAACTGATATGAAATAATTCAGACTATTCTGTTATGCATGTAAAGACCACGTAATATACATCCTTAGAGTTTTACATCCTTAAGTATTCAAAGTTTTAAGAATCCTGAAATTAAAATTTGACAAATCCAGTATTTACTTGTACCTCTAGTGCATGTTGTATTTTGTCCTTTTGCTTTCCAGACTGAGAGACGGTGCTGCTAATGCTGGAAGTGGTTGTTTCACAGATCTGCTCCCCCAGAAGAGTATCTTCTGGTAACAGTGTCTCTGCCCACAGCCGACAGACGCCATCGAGACAGGACGTGAGTAACACATTACACACCAAGCCCCTAAGGCAGACACATCCAGAATTACTGCCAGTGCAATTAAATTAGCTATATGGACACAGCAGAAATTAGGGGAGTTCACATGTATTTCGTAGTTACTGTTTCATCTAAATTTCTGCTTCTCCCCCAACTAAATGTTAACATGACTATCACCATTGAAATAGGTAATACCAAAGCCTATGGGAAGATGTTGATGTTTTATTTCTTGGCAGAATAAGAAGAGAAATGTCATGTTCTTGATGGCAAAACATTAATCAGAGTATTCAAAAAAATATTCGATCAAAGGTTGCTTGTTTTTTTTAAAAAAAGAACGCTTTTATACCTGGGCATGTACTTGCTAATGTTCCGCCACGAAAACCCTGTCACTGCTCGAGGATGTGCCAAATAAACAAATGAGAATTGGACATCCTCTGAGCATTTTCTCTTTTCTTCATTCTCTTGGGGCAAAAGAGATGATTTCCAACCAGTCATAGGATACCACACCTTTAAGAGGCAATCATCCTAGAAAAAGCAATACAGAACCATGGGGTTAGCTAGCTGTAATTCAAAATGTCACAAAAAAGAAAATCCCAAATAATAAGGAAACTGCCATTCTGGTAGCGTTCATAAAAACTTGGCCCAGAATTAAAATTCATCTCATTGTTTAACTAATATTAAGTGCAAGCAATATATGCTTACCTGTCCAGACTTGTAAACCAACAGGAATCATTGAAATGAGAGGGTCACATTAAAGTGAATTATTTATTGAAAACCTTGCTTGAATAATGATTCGACAAAAAAATATTGCAAATCGAAATAGAAGAATTGACAACTGAACCCAAAATTTACTAAATAGAAAACCTTGTCTAATTTATCCAGACATACCAGTTTAAATGTATACGTGTTCTATCATAATGATCTGATATTTATCATTACTTTCAGCAGAATTAGAAAAATATGCTTATGCATATGTAAAAATACCTCTAAGTACGCTTTATCAAAAGTATTTATGTATATACATATACACACAAGTCTGTATTACTGTATTCAGTAAGACTACATAGCTAAATCCAATTTCTTGTTGCTGAAATTCATGGAATTACACAGAAACACTGCATAACACATGAGATCATAATTTACCTTTGCTTAGACTATTATAGAGTGTATGGTCCAGGACTATTCATATTACTTACTTCTGTCAAACAAATGCAAAACATTGCAAAAACTTATTTAATTATCTGTTTTTCCCCTTACCTTTCCAGCTGTTGCAAAGTATTCACCATCGGGAGACCATGACATCAAATGCACTGATGTTGCAGTCCTACAGAACACAAGAGCAAATTAAGTAAGGTCTATTTATTCTAGAATATTATTCCATAGGTATGCAGTTGATTAGGTGTTTCTGTTCATTATTTAAATGAAATGTACTAGTATTTTATAGTTGTTGCTTTAAACATACTTTACAAATAGCAGACGCGTAAAAATATTTGCTATAATGAAAAAATAGTACTTTCACAGTTTTACAGAATAACAGCTCATAAAATGAATTGTTTTAAGTACAGCAAGCCTAGGTTAGATCCAGTGAGATCCCAGAAGTGAAGTTTGTCCCACCTGCTCCTCTACTTCCAGTGAAACTAAGATAAATAGTAGGAAGAAATGAAAGTAAACAACTTTCTCAGAAACGTGATGCTATTTGTCTGTGATTAGAGGCTATGGTCAGATGTCTGAAAGAGGAAAGCTCCCTATGCAGTGCTTTGTGGGCAAAATCTCAAATGGCTTCAGAAAACTATAGAGAAAACAGGTTTTCAGAGGCAGCTACTTCACAAGTCTGCATATATTTGGAGATGGATGATCAGGGAACACTTCAGTAACATGAAGCTCCAACAGAACTAAACAGACAGTTTCAGGACTCCCTTCCTAAGATTCAGGAAGAAGCTCTTATCTCTATCAGTGCAGCTTATCTTCCTGGTACTGCTCCTCTACTCAGTCTCATCCAATATTCAGCATTATTTTCACAGATGAGAAAACAGATGATTTTGATACATTTTCAGTGGTACAGTTTGGGTAAGCCTTTGATTAGGTTTTATTCAACCATCTTATGGTAGATCACTTGAAAAAAGTGTGGATTTCTCATGTGGAGTAATGTTACATTGTTTGAATTTTATGGTATTTAAAAGCACATTTTAAAATATAGTTTTGGAGAGAAGATATTCTTGTTATGTGAGGCAGAATTGCAATTTGTCTTAGAATAAAAATTATCTCACTTGCACTGCCAGACACATTTCCAGTCATTTAGAACTGGGAGAACTTTATCATCTTTGATCTGATTGTTGGGATCATCATCTTCATCTTCTTCTAGAATGTCATTAGATGGAGGGGCCCACAATTGCAAATAGTCAGTTGCTGTCAGCAGCCTGTTACCTGAAAGTGAGAAATAACAAAGCTATGAAACCAAGATGATGAATGGATATGCAAAGATGAAGCCTGCCATCATATTTTGTGGTAAATTATTGAAAACAGGTTGAAAAATAAACTTATCGAGTCCATTTTAAATATGACAGGATAGTCAATCATATTATACAGCTGGTTTTATCAAAACATTTTCAATTTATAATACCTTTTAAGAAAGAAGCAAGGAGTTTTTTGCGACTTGGAATCACAGAATCATATTTACTAATGAATATTGCAGATGCTAAATAGCTATTCACACATCAAATAAATACACAAACATCTTATAAAGATCTGTGCCTGGGCACATTGCTGACTTTAATTATGATAGAATTCTGTTTAAATGATTATTAGTGGTAATTTAAGTCAGTTAGCAGTTTAACACTGTGATTCCCAAACTAGGATCTGGCACAAGAGACTCAAAACACTTGGCACAGCATCTTCACAAATCTTAACTGTAGCCTCACATTTTATGCAACACTGCCTGAAAACAGGTAATCTAATATTTCCATATTCATGTTCTCCCATTGTTACAATAAAAATTGTGCCCAAGTTGTTCTAACTAAAAATGTTGAATAAATACTTCCCAAACTGTGCATTACCTTGAGGATCCCATGCCAGGTTGTAAGTCATAGAACTGAGGAAGAATTGCCCAGTTTTAAGCCACTGACACTTCAGTTGCTGTAGTTTAAAAACAGTAAAGGATTAATTCTCGCATCAACAACAAAACGTATTTCTTCCTCTACAAAATTGCTATTAAGCCTGTTGTAAAAATAATCAGTGGTAGGTTACTAAATCCAGTTTTGGTAAGCTTTAAACACTTTTATAAAATTTAAATGCATCCCAGGGTGCCCTGTGAACCAGATCTGGACTTGTCCCACATCCAAATACATCTGTAGATTACTTTAAACTAGTGAGGTCACAGATTTATAAGGACATAAGGGAGGGCAGTAGAGATGCAACAAAGATTGTGAAACCTGCTGTAGAACACACTAAATTCCAGAGTGCTTGGCCATGGCTGTGCTGTGAAAACAAGTCTGTGTCACATTTCTGACAACCTTCAAATAAGAAATATCAGCTTCTCGCTATGTCATTCCAGTATGAGATTCAAGAACAAGATATTGTAAACTTAGGAGAAGTGCAGTCCCCAGTTCAAGTCATGCAGTGGAAGATTCTACCCATCCAATTTTATTAGGAATTGTGGAAAATGTTTATCCATTTATCTTTAGTGTGCCTACATAATATAATAAAAGCCAGTCTTCTACCTCTGCTAAGAGTATAGACCAAATTACAATTATGAAATACATACTTACACAATTTCTTTTATGAGAATTTATACCAAGTGGTTCAAAAATGCAAACAGCATTTCCATATGATGCTGCAATCTGAGGGGAAAAAAAAAGGAAGCTGAAGATTCAAAATTAATGGTTAGGAGGTAAGCAGAAGAAGTGCTCCTTAGTATTCCAAAATAGTTAAAGAATTTACAGTACTACTTCTGTATGTCATTGTTCAGAAAAAAGTGAAGTTAATACAAATGTAATTAACTGTTACAGGTATATTTTCTTAAGGCAGTTAAGAAATACCTACTTCTGAATAAGCCCTCCTTTAAGATTTTAACTCCAAGCGGGGAAGACATCTTGTTCAGTGGCATAAACACTGTCAATCAGATGGAGAATATTCTTCTAGGGCAACTACTGTTAATGTATAAGGGAAAGCTGATGCCTTCACTGCTTCTGCTCATGTTCTGTCTACTTCACAGCTAACTAATACATTATTTATTAGTGTCTGTGTCTCTGCGTGTTCCTAGATTCCATCTTGTATCACTAAATCACTAAATAGTAGTTACAAGAAACAGCAAGAATTGTAATTCTATTTTTAATATTTAAATACATTTTGAGAGGAGATAAATGGTAAATAGAAAAACTGAAGGTTGGAGACCACTGAACCCCTCAGTTTCTTTCACCCACTTATTTTACAGAAACATGTGAACACAAAATGGTCTTTATTAGGAATTTATCTGGGTCTTGACCATCTTTAAAATTCCTTTTCCTTCTTTAAAAGACTCTTAAAAGAAAAACTGTTTAAGTCCTTCCCATTCAGGATCTGGTTTACTCAATACAGAAATGCAGAAGTTTCCTGACATTCATTATGAAATCTTACTTCTTTAGGGGGAGTGAAGGGGAGAGAAGGTTGCAACCACACATGCATTCCCCAAATACAGAACAGGCCATGAGTTCAGCCCTGAATGCAGAACCACCCAGGGGTTTGTGGTGATCCTGCAGAGATCAACTCTGCAGCTGGAATCTCCTTTCCCGTCCTACTGGGACTGCACTGTTGAAGTTCAGGAGCCCTGCCAGCTAAACCTGCCCTAATCCTACCTAGGGCTTCCTTGACAGTGTGACCAGTTTTGAAGTAGCCAATATTACTCAGCAGTGGCACCTGACAAACCATTTGCTCAGTGCACGACCATAACTCCTAGAAAGTGTTCTTTTTGCTCAGTTTTCTAAACTGTCCCTTTAGTATTGTTTAGGGATTAAAAATGAAACCACAGAGCAACTCCTTCTTCCTGTGTGCAATTATGACAGCTCATACTGTAGCACTTCTAAACACATTAAATGTGCTAAAGCTTTCCTGAAAAATAAGTATTTTGAATACATTACTTTGCAGGACTCATATGCGTGTGTGTGTGTGTGTGTGTGTATATATATATATGTATATACACACAATAAATTTATACATTTCTTCTTTAGTTAGATGGAAATATACAATCATGGAGAAAATAAACATCATTTTAGCACCTTTCCAGTTCTGATACTATACTGAAATTAATACATATGTCCACATTTTGAGAGACCTGTTATTGCAGGTCCCAGAAAGGAGTGGAAACCATCGTTACAAGATGTCTCCTGCTTTCTCTACCCCCTTCCCTTGCCCCACCCCCCAAAATTACTACTAAATTGAAAGAATTCTTAGAGTAACACACACAAAGTTACTCTGAAAGTCACAGATTAGTAAAACGTGATCTGCATCATGAAGTTAACTCTTTAATTCCATTAATGTATTATGTTGCTGTTTAATCATTTAACTTATTCAATTTTAAAAAAATTCTTTACAGATTTATTAAAATCCTTACCCTGCCTTGTCGTTGGGAGCACTCCACACAACTGACCTGGATGTTTCCATGTTTAGCACCAGGAATAATTTGCACACATTCAAAGTCATCTGCCAGAATAACAATGTCACAACCAGAGCCATATGCCTGAAATATTTTTTAAAAGAAATACAATTAAGTATTTATTTTAAAAACCAACTGAATACCTGTTACAGGACTGTTTGAGAGAGCTGTGAAAATCCCAATTAATACACACTGTTACTGTGTAATGGGTTTGTTCCTCATTAATTCAGCCGCAGAAGGAGGGACAAGTAGAAACAAAGTAGGAAAGGAGATTGTAACTCTACCAGGATCACCAAATAGAAACTGTAAAAAACCCCCATCAAAGCCCAAACCCCAACTTTAACAGAAGTTTAATAGAAGTTGAGCTCTGTGTGTACTTTCTGTCAGGTTTAGGTTTTAGTTGTTTTATTTCTCCCCTCCAATTCTTTTTGCTTCCTAGAGCAAGGCAGACAAGAGTTTACTATTCAGGAGCATTTATTTGAATTTGCACATAAGTTCCTAAACAACTGTGTGCTGTGCCCTTTTTTTTTTTTTCTTTTTTTAGGAATAGTAAGTGATTCTTTTCTGTAAGAATCCAATTGCAGGGCTTTTCTGAATTTTTTTTTTTTCTGGATATATTGTATGTTGTGCAATACATACTATAGCCTAAATAATATGTTTATGAATTAGCTACAGAACAATGACAGCTTGTTGACAGGATAAATACGTATCTGTCTGCCACCCTTTCACCTGTTCTAAAAAGTTTAATCACTCCAGATTATCTGTCCCACTGAGCTCCCACATTCAGGCATTGAAATCCCTCTCTAGCATCAATCTACCACTAAGCCTTTTACAGTCACCAGTTATAGCCAGAAGTCTCTTTCCTTAAAGTCAGTTTTCCACTGATTCCAATACAGCCAGCAGAAACTTTCCAGCTGAGTTAAGCAGAGTGCAAGTCCTCAACAGTCAATTTGAGATGGTACAAAATTACTTTATAATTTTAACTTGTTCTTTTAAAATAATTTCCAAAATACTGAGTCAGTCAGTCCTTGTCCTCTCCTTTGAGGTCGATCATTTTAAAGCTACTTGAATTTTTGAGAAGCACATGAGAAGTTGTGAGTATTTCTGGATATTTACATGATCAATCCCCATTGATGGACACACTGAGATAATGGCACAAGACAACCACTGGAACTGGAACAGACAATTTAGGTCTTGAGACTTTCTACGTCTAGTTCTGATCCTCCTGGGAAGGAGCAACAAGTGAGACAGGCTGAAGAAAAGGGCTTAATTTAGTGAAAATAGAATCAGTGCATGAAACAAGAAAGGAACAGCAACACAAGTAGCAAAGCAGAAACTCAGTCCTCAGACATGAACACGCAGCGCAACTGCCCCCACAAAAATGAAAAGTGAGGATAAAGCAGATTGTCTCAAAGATTTCCAAAGCCATCTCATGAAAATAAAGTGACACGGTGTTGTCTGAGTCCTCAAGCCCACAGCTGTTGTTCTGGGAAGCTCTGAGGAACTGATACTGGAGTGATTCATAATGTAAGCAGGACTGCTAGAACGCTGTTGGAGGTAGATTATCTACCTAACAGAATATCCCAGCTCCTTGATGACTAGGCTATGCAATTATTAGACTCAGCCTGGAAGAGAATAAGTTATTTCTAAAATTGAATAGGATTATTTCCAGAAAGAGAAAGAAAGCTGAGATTGAGATAAGTTCTCGCATGGAACAGAAAGTAATTTTGTTTCGTTGTTTTCCTATATTTTATAGTGGAATTCATTGCAAAACAAACTCCACCAGTGGTGTGGAATTCTGGACAGGATGGTATAGGCTGATAGGAAGGAAGAAGATGGAGACCACGATGTGAATGCCCAGAAGTACACAGGAAAACAGAAGCAGGTCCTCTTGTTCCAATAATTTATTCAGAATTCTAATATTCACAAGCAATCGATTCTCCTACTTTTACTTCAAAGGGTGAGCAATTATAACAGCAAAGAATTGACTCACCTTCTTTCAATGGTCTGTCTCACAGCTACTAATACATAACTTACTGAAAGACATGATTTAAATTGTTATCTAATACAGTAAAAAGAGGTACTGATCCACTTCAAACAAATGTTAACTTAAACCTTTTGGTTACCCTATTTTTTCATTGCTGGTATTGCAAATTTCAAACTAAATTAAACATAACTGATAACTAGTTGCAGGTTTTTTAGCAGGAGACATGTACGTGTGTCTCAAACTATAAAAGGAAAAGACTTTTCAACTTCAGTTTCCTTTTGCTCAATGTTCTTAAACATGCACATTTGTATGCGTATGTAAAGCTGACAATGTTCAAAACAGAAAATATTTTATATTTGGGTATGCGTGTTTATTCTGTGAAGCAAAAGAATTTAGTGTCTTCCTCTTTAAATATTTTAGCTTTTTATCTCTCCTGTCCCTACATACACTTCTTATTCTAGAAACAAAGCAGTACTTTTCCAGCTAATTATACTATTTAGCATATTTTTATGAAGGTAAGTAAAAAGGTGGTCGTGAATTAAAAGTGTGGCTTACAGGAGAACATTTTTTTCCCTGAAAGAATCATCAAGATGCTCTTGATCAAGGAAAGATATCTTTTTTCCTTTGTGAAATCTTATTACTGTCACTTATATCCATCCCACTCTTTGCCTGTGTTTACCACTGCACCAACAAGTGACTCAGCAGACCCAAGTGTCCTGTGCCAACAGAGGATCCAGTCCATTTATTACAGACCTTAGTCGGAACACAATTCCCAACAGCAGGGCACCAGCCCTCAGCTCCAGGTTCTTTGAGCAAGTGCTGCTATCTCTGGGTTCTGGAGTAATTTTCCAAGTGTGGATATTTATTCTGAGAATGTGCCTTATTTCTTGAAAGTATAATAAAGTATATTACTTTAAATCTTAAAATTACTTTAAGAAGTATGTTTATTACAACCCAACCTTTGAGATAAGGTCAATATACTTTCATGTACTGAAAGGGTTTTCCATATTTCACATTATATGCCTAAATACAAGTTTCCCATTTGATTACTTTTATGTAGCTTTGCTAATGCACTCAATTTATTAACATGTTTATATTTGAACAGAACACATTTCTGTTAAATCTTCTTTTGTCCTTTCTCTCCTTAAGCTGGTGATGCAGTAGAAATACCCCACATTGACAAAGAATAGGGAAGTGTCATAATATTTAACATCAGTAGTTCCTTTTAAGGATTCAGCTGACAACATCAGTAGTTCCTTCTTAAGGATTTAGCTGACAACATGTTCACAAGATCATTCATGCCACCTCAGGTCTCTCCTGCCAGAAAACCAGTGGCCAGAGTACTGGTGATAAAAGGAATGGAACTGGGTAAGCCATCAAGAAAGGAAAGATAGAAAATAAGATGCTGAGATATTGTAATGGATGAGAGCAGCACAGAGCTCTTAAATAAACAGAATTATAACAGTGACTGAACAAAACAAGCGCAGTAAAGAACACCCACATGGAGTATCTGCCAACCTCCATTTCTAATGTCACTGATAACTTCAAGGAGAAAATTAAATGGAGTTGCAAAACCCTCAGAATGACAGGATGACTTGCAGGATCCATAAGCAACTAATAAGCTGTAGTTTGCCAATGTCTGCTCTAACTGTCAGGATCTGGGACCACTGAAATGAGCAATGACAAAGCTCTAATTGAATGCAGGAGCACCACACAGAAGTAGGACGTTGTGTCCTACTCTAAGAGTTTATGCTATATCCTCGATTTTCAGATAATATGAAAGCAGCACATGCATCTGTCTTTTTCAGTTGACCATGTTTTCTAGTAAAACAACACTCGTCCTTAAGTATTTGGCTATGGATAGTAAACGTAAGATGCAGAATTCCTCCACCTACCTGCTAGTGATGAAAACACCTGAATTTTGAACCACTTCCAAACTCTAATCAACAGACACAACACTTACACTTCCTCCCCTTGCTCCCTCAAAGTAGTAGTAGAACTACATGCACTTAATGCACATTAGCAATATAACTGAGAAACAACTCCCAACCTACTACAAGCCTGCGGCCTGTAAAAGAAGCTTTCCTAAATTGACATTTGAGACAAATTCATGATTAAATACTTTACAATATGCTTACACACAGTGCTCCAGAGAAAAAAAAAAACCACAGTAAGGATTCAGATGTTAAGCATCTGTAGTCCAGTTTACACAAACACAGCAGAGAACATATATGTAAGTAATAATAACTGAAAGGGGACAAGTAATTGTTTTAAGAAGGATGAAGCCAAGAAGAAGTAGAAGGAGAACCCTACATAGCAGGGAAAAGCTATTCTCAGTTGTGGACACCTGTGTGGATGAAGATTTTGCTGTTCAATGAGGTCAAACAAAGTTTATATGGATGTAGGAGACTCATCTGCAACAGCTTCTGAAATTCATTCCACACAGCTCCAGCATCAGTACTAGCATGGAAGATGTCAAGAAGTTTTTCTTTTTCAAAAATGAAAAATAATAAATTATTTTTTTCATTTTTTATCAAAAAAGTTATGTACAGATAACACTAAAATCTGATATTCTGATTTTTCATTAAAAATGTTTAGAGTTATGTATTTTGTGCATTTAACGGTACCTTTAACAAGAAGTAAATATTCATTATTTGTGTAAATATTCATTGTTTTGTGCAACACTTAGAATTTTTATACTTATAGAATCCAGTCTTTAGGTAATTGACATAGCTATTTATATATTTTTTAAAATTATTTTTAAACTTTAAAAATA
>VXAY01002056.1:1015032-1170761 GCA_013399855.1 Oxyruncus cristatus
GTTCGCACCTCCGCCTTTTGTCAGTTGCATATAAACATATACTTATATATACATATAGTGCTTCTGAGAATGGTTTGAGTATTTTTCTACTAAGGGACCTCTCGTTTGGTCACATCCCGAAGCGCTTAGGCAGCTCTGGGGAGCGCAGGACCGCCGCTCCCTCTGCCGCGGCGGTGCAGGGACCTGCCCGCCGTGCCGCGGTGTTTAGTTGAGTGAAAAGGTGTTTAGTTGAATTCTCTGCACACGAAGTGACCTCGCAGAAAATATGGTGAGGGTTTTGCTGCTTTATTTGTGATAACTGCCGAACGCACTTGAAAACTGAAGCCTTTAAATGTGCCTCCTCTGTCTCAGATGTGTGAAGAAGACTGGGTCCTGAAAATTGTTTGGAAGGGATTCGGGGGGAAAACCCACTCTGTATACAGTGTGTATACATAAAGAAAATTCTCCATTTTCTTCTACTAGGTCTTGCACTTTTAACACTGTTGCTAATGATTGAAGCTGCAAAACCCAACCTCCTTCAAAGTCTATGTCAGTTTGACTGAGTCAAGACTACAAGATTCATCTTGTCTTGGACTGCTTCTTAAAAGTGTACATCATTTACTGAATGCTACTCAAAGTGTAGTGAAGACAATGTAATGAAGTAAATGAAGACAGTCAAGTGACATTTGAATGGAAAAAATAATTGTCATCACAATACTTTTGGTTTTGTATACTGCCATGCTTGTTAAAGGCAATCCCTTTTTAAAGAGAAAAGTATCTCTAGCTGGGGTGAAAGGTGAAAAAAACCATTTTGATCTTCAGTTGACCTGGTTTCATATGAAACCACTCATGCTTTTCTGATTGAAGGCTCTTTTGCAGAAGTTGTGTAATAACTAGCAACTGATTTTTATTTTCAATAAGATTGGGGGTTTTTTTTAAATGCATGCAAAAGCAGCACGGTGGAGCTTTTTTGTTTTGGTTGGGGGTTTGTTTGTTTGTTTTAATGAGTGGAACAAAGTCCAACTAATGCCTGAAAAAGCCAGTTGGCTTTTGATTTGGCTGATAGTGACAATGATAGGAGCATGGTATGATCTAAAGGAAACTGTTTTCCTTTCTTAGGTGTATTAAAACTACCTGGTTTTGGTGGCAAAAACCCTTAGGTGAAAGCAGAGTACCTGCAGGATTGGTTCAGTCTTCCTGGGTACAGATATGATGAGGGAGAGTTTTGGTTTTCAGCTCAGAGCTCTGTCCCCTAATGAGGGTCAGACTGTCAGTAACTCATGTGTGGCCAACTGAGAGAGAGAATTCCAGGTTATTGCTTGGGTTGGTGAGAAACTTTGGAGTTTGATTTGTGTGGTACCTTAATTCCACTGAGCCTTTACCGTGAGACACACAATAGATGTTGTCCTGAAGCAGGTAAACTTCCTCTTTAAAGTAAAAGTTAAGCAAAATTATGGGTTTAATAGTACAATACTCTGTGGCTCTGGAAACCTGTAGACATGGACAGTTCTGTGCACAGGACTTTGAGCAGAATGCTGCAAGTATCTGTAGATAAGGCCTTCACATTCTTCCTGAGAGCAAATATTTCCCCCTCAGTTTTGCTGACAGATTGTTTTACTTACTTGGAATCATTATTCCTTGTTAGTGACTTAAATATCTCACATGAAAGTAATTTTTAGTGCATGTAACTGTTATTTCTATTCCTGAGACCATGAAGCAACCTCTCTCTCACATATACGTTTATACTTACATAAATATATAAAATACATAAAGTAATAATAATAATAAAATCCAAGGGGCCTTCATTCTTTTCATTTCCCCTTTAATTCCTGACTATCTTGTTGCTTAATTCAATTGCTTTTTTTTCTTTTTAACTCTATGCAAAAGTACCTGCAGCACCTCTGCTGGAGTCTGGAATTCCCTGATTTGGCTTGAAGCTGTGAGAAGGGAAGTTCTGTTACCTCAGGCTGCTCTATAGAACCAAAAGATCTATTTAATTTATGATAATAAGCTGCAGTTGGAGCTGCCTTAGGTGGTGTTTAAGGATGTGTCAGGAATGCTGAGAGGGCTTTCTCTTGGCTTGGTCCAGCAGGATGGATTACATGACCTCTCAAGACTTTGTTTGCATCATGTATGAGGATGACTCTGTTTTGCTTTCTGCTTCTCCAGGTACAGATCTCTAGGTGTTCAAAGGGTGAGACTTTAGTCATCTTCTCTGCTGCTTCCAGAAAGAGAGGGAAGCAAAGGAAAGGGATCCAAATTTAGAAAACAGACACTGAACTACACAGATGCTATGGAGAAATAACTTGCTTCCATTTGTCATAGGAAGAAGTATTTTCACTTAGCTAAAAAAAAAGGTGGTATTATACAAAATAATCAGCAATAAGTACAATGTTTTTACATAGAAATCATGATTACATATAAGAAATCCAACCATTTTTTGTACTTTTGCTTAGGGGTAAAAGATAGGCGTTTTTTTGTTTGGTTGGTTTTGGTTTTGTCTTTTTTGTTTTTTAAATTCAAATGACTTTACTGTGCGATTTGCATAGGGAAGAAATCATAAAGCACATCAAAGAAATGTGCTGAACACAACCTAGAGAGAGAAAACAGCAGTCATAAGAGGCCTCATGTCAGATAAATAGGTATTCTGGGCTGTCTTTTATTTCAAAGGTGAAATCTTGCACTCCAGCCTTGGTATCTCAAAACCTGCAGGACACACCCTGTTTTGACCACCTCGTTGGTTTTCAGTGCTTCTGAAGGTTTTACATTTCCACGAGATGCAGAGAGCTTCTGGGCACAGTGTTTTTATAATTCTGTGAATATTTTCCTCATGATCCATGATGGTTGTCTCAAATCTTCACTGGGTTCTTAAATAGATTGTATTTTTCGCTGAAGAAAAGCTACTTGCCTGTTTTTTCTCTAGAATCCGAACCAGGTGTTAACTTGGAGACAGTAATGTTCCTCCATCTATAAGATGTGACATCTGTTCTCTGCTATTAATTTCTGAACTGTAAGGTGATTTTTTTTTTTTCTGGAGCTATGTTCTTACTGATAGAACAAGATTGCCTTCATAATGATCTTAATTTGTAAACTGTTGTTCACTTCTGTTGTTTGTTTTCTGAATGTTTCTCTAGAAGACCATAAAGGCATTAATTCACCTCTGAAGGGTGGGCACTTGTTCCGTATGCCTTAGAAGGCCTTGCTACAGCACAACTTTTGCTTGGATATTTATAAATGGCTGTGTTCATGGAAACTGCCAGTCTTGCTTCCCCAGGGGTATCTAGATGCTGAACACTTCTGGCAGTACATAGGTGTCCAAACATTGCCCTCTCTGGATCCTTACTGTCTTGTAGAATAATGGCCCACAATTCCAATTATAAAGAACAAAAAAGTAAAAACCAATAGCATTAAAACTTGCACCAAACCTGAAACTTTTCCCTTATTATTTTAAACTATGGTCAGGTACTTTTGGAAGGAAAAAACTGATGTTTAAAAATTCTAATTTGTTAAATGGTGGAGAAGGGATAAGAAGAAATAGTTTAAAGAGCACAGAGGAGCTGAGGCACATATTTGAGGTGCTGATGTTTTCTGTGGTTAGGGAGAAGGTCTAGTAGTGCTGTCTCTTGATTCTCTTCAGAAGCTTCAAGGTTTTGTTTTCTTGCCAGTCTGTCTAATCATGATGGCAGTTCTAGACCAGCAGAGTTTTTTGGGGGCGAGTGGGATAGGATTTTTCTAAGACAGGATTGAGTTTTTTAGCAATTGTTTAGTCACAAATACTTGAATATTAAGAAAGCAGAGACAGAATAAATTACTTTTAGTACAGATATGTGGCATGACATTGGACTTTATTGACATAGGATTAAGTTTAACTTCAGTTTAACTGAATTGGCTGAATTTATTCTGTGTGCTTCCTATTAAATGCTTATCCTACACAGATATTTAGTGAAACTTGCAGTGAACAAACATGCTCAGAATAATTTTCTGAGCGTCTGGATCCTAATATGTGGTAGGAGGCACTGCTGTTTTAATGTAAATATTTTTCTTCAAGCGGAAGAATTAATGCTTTGTACCCTTTCAGTTCTGATCATCTGTGTATCTTGCCTTTCCATACATCTTTCAAATACCTGGGAAAAAGCATTCAGACTGAGTGTTCTGATGGCAGTAGGTGGACATGGAAGAGGTTCTGGGAATTTCCCCTGTTTTTTTTTTTTAATGAGAAAAAAGCCAACTCAAATCCCAGACACCTGCTGAGTCATATGGTGCTGCAGCAACGATTTCAGTTGTCTCTCAAAGGCAGGCACTTCTATCCTTAAGGAGGCAATGAAAGGTGTGCATGGGGTTGTTCATAGCACAGACTCCTGTCCAGGAACTGGAGGACACCAGAAGATTCCACTTATGAACTACTGTGACTGTTTCCAGGCCCAGACCAGCTCTTTAACACCAACAGTTTTACAAGCACCATAGCAACTATTCTGCAGTGAAGGCTGAGGAAGACTTGAATTAAAAGCCCTTCTGAGAAACTTAAGCCAAAATATTTTGGACTGACATTTGAAAAGCTTGTTATCAGTTCAGATTTGTGTTGCTTTCTTAGCAGCTCTTGTGCCGTGTATTTCTTGAACTTCAAGGTGGCCTGTCACTAGTACATCCTAGCTTTATAACTATTATTCTTCTAGTTAGAGAAAGAATCTGTAAGGGAATAACTTTTCTTTTGTGCTATTTTCTTTTTGCTTTCCATATGGTATCATTCTTAAATTTTACTGGCACCTATGTAGACTGTTTTTAAAACAACATGCACGTCTGCACGTTACATGTTGGCCTAACGTTTTTGGGTACCTGAATGTGTCCTAATTCAATGTATTTTTAAGACTCACTGGCTTTTGGTAAGACTTTAACTACTTTGAGCCTATTGGAATATTTTCTATGCTTCCAGAGACTGCAGTATGGGTTTTTAAGTTTTAAGTAAAACCAACCAACCTTGTAACATTATAGCTGTCAGTTTTGTTTCCTTTGAACTGCATGTGCAAATAAAGTATGCAATCATGTGCATTTAGCTGCTGAAAGTCACTATGAACCTCTCATTATTTTCTTCTGTTTGCAATATTAAATGCTGTCTTTCATTCTAAAGGTATATTTGCATTTGGTGAGGAAGAGGAGTGGAAACAGTATCCACACTGTTTATTTGTTTTGTTCCTAACATGCTCAGCAGAAGCTTTGAAAAGAATATGCGAGCAACAGCTCATGTAGAGAACCTACCAACTGTCTTCTGGAACATCTTACTGGTTTCCTGTCAATCCAGTGAACGCATTATAAAAAGAGGTGGGTAAAAATAAGACTAAATTTGCCCCTTGTGCAACATGTCAGTTTGGTGTAATCGATGCACTGTGTGCCAATTACTGGGGTTTAATTTGGTTTGGTAATTTTTTGAGGTTCTAATCATTAAGTCTTAAGTGCTCATGTCTGTAGCACAAAAACTCAAGCTGAACCATTGCTAATTAACCCGAGGGCATTTTCTTGTGTGGAGCTCACCCGTGCAATTTATCTGTCTGGGCTGTGGCTCAGGCAGTGTGAATGTGTTTACTGTGGGTAATTTTGGGACCACAAGTATTTAATTTGCTTTATGCATTTCCAGGCATCCTGTCAGGACAGATATGAATCATTTGAAGTGAAGTAAAATAGTTATCAATATTCCATCTTGCATAACTGAGGCATCTCTCATCAGCTCTGCTTAGTGTAGAAGTTTATTTTTAGAATTAAGGGAGTTTCTCATGTCTAATTGACTTTTAAAAAGCTGAGGATGTAGAACACATAGTTAATAATAACTGGGACTGTATAAGAGTCTGATCTTCTCTCTCCTCATCCCCCAGTCAGAGTAAAAAGCTGAAAACACAAAATCTACTGTGAAATGGAAAATTAAAATAGATGGAAAAACTTTTTTAATTCCACTCCCCTCCCCCCCTCCAGAAACCTTCACTTTGGCTGCCTTGTAGCAGTTCTTTGGCTTAATGTCTGCTCATAATTTGTATCCACAGAAAAGCCTTTGAAAATTTCTATCAGTAATACATAAAGAGATAAATATTTAAGGTATGTGAAGTATTATTTGAAAATTGCATTTTAAAAGTGGTGGATAAAGAAGATATCTCAAGGGCAAAGTGCTGTGTATTCAGTTGCTAAAATAGTGAACTGTAAGTTTTCTAAGAGGTAAGTTTAAGGATGGCACATCTGATGTGCAAAGCTCTATAGACTTCATAGTTTCAAACTGGTGACTGAATTATCTGGGATTGGTATTACTCATATTAAAAAGCAAGTTATTGTTGACTGTAAACAGAATACTTTTCCAAGGGGATTATATGTGGAACAACTCAGTTCTTTGCACCTTCTTTACAAGGAGTATAGGAGGTCTGTACATGTTTCTAATTGTGGAGATTCTCAGTGCGGAGACACTTGAGGATTGCTGATTCTTGATTCCCGTGTCAGTGCACTGGTGAAGAACATGTGGATTTTCTCTGATCTTCAATCTGATTTGCAGAGTGCTGCAATACATGTTAAAGTGAAATGTGTTTGACTCTGTGTATTGAATCAAACAGATACTGAGAGTCTCTAGGGTTATTTTGGGATGTGAACTGTGTGTTCTGATCTTGCAGACAATTCTGAGATTGTAATAAAGATGTATACTTATGAAAAACATCCTCTTCATCCTACAGCTGCACACAGGATATGAGAAATGAATGTAATGCTGGCTATGGTTAATTGTGCCATGCAATGAATACACTGAAAGTACAATCTGGCTATCCAGTCATACACCTTAAGCCAAGATAAAGGCTGAAATTTGTGCCTAAATAAACTGATAGTTTTACCAGTGACTTGGTTGTTGGGAAGAGTGTATCAGGTTTCCTTTAATTTGTGTTTATTTCTTTGAGGTTTTGTTGTGCTTACTTTGTTTGTGTAATATCCACTTCCTAGTTTCCCTTCTTCTGTCATCTTTTCCCTCTCCATCTCCACAAACTCTTGAATTCCCTAGATCAGTTTAATCAAATGCTGAAGTCCCTTGTACATAATTTGGAAATTCTTGATAGGATAGAGAAAAGAAGGCCACCACTGATGGAAAAACTGCTGTAGCAGTTTGGCACAGGAGGAAAACAGGTGTCAGTACCTTCCGTGGGAGGAAGTGGCGCTGTTAAAGAGAAGGTGGATGTCACAAGGGCCATGACAGGGCAGTAAGGAGGGGACTGAGCAGGTAGCAGCCCATGGGCTTTATTCAACCTACTGCTCATGTAACATCTCCAGGAAAGGGGTGCTCTAGTGTTCTCAGCCTAATGCACATGGCAGCTGCTTTTTTGACCTGTCTCAGCCTCTTTTTTCCTTTTTTTTTTTTTTTTTTGCTCAGTGAGGGTGGGTGAATTGGGGTTATCTGCTTTAGCCTGAAAAGCAATGTTGATTTTTGCAGTCGTTGAAGGAGTGATGAAAAGCTGTGTGTCCATTGTGTATAAGAGGAGGAGAAGCTTGAACTCAGCACTCCTTACTCCGGAGTGGGATGTGCCGAGCACCTCTGACAGGTAGGAATGTGTCTGGGAGTTCTGGGTGTGCACAGGAGCAAATGAGTTAAGTGCTGGTGATATTTGCCAGCAGCGTGATATGGAAATGCTGCCCACTGCATCACACAGATCTGCTGCCATCTGTTCACAAATGTTTGCTGCATTAAGAGGAGCAGAAAATTGTATCATTTTCCTTGTGGAAAAACTTGGTTTTGTGTTTTTTTTTTTTGTCTGGATATTTATTATCTCTGAATTCAGGTCAAGGCTCTTTATTCTTAATATTTAGAAATTCCATGGATGTTATAAATTTAAGTAAAGGAGCCTCACCTACATAAATAACTTTCTTCTGTATCTCATCAACATTGATTTTTTTTTTTTTTTTCCTATTTCAGCAAATACATAAATGCAGCGATGCAAGCAGCAGGACAGGCAGTCTGTTATGTGGATCATAGAGTATTTTTTATAACTTATTGGTAAGGTAACCACCCACAAGGGATCATTTCAGAATGACCTTGTAGTCACAGTTATCAGACAGTCTATATTTTGATTTTTAGAGTTAATAGAATAATTACAATTGCTGCCACATTTGTTACTTAGCTAAAGAATCTGTTGATGTTTTGCTGCTGCCTCTTACCTTCTGCCTCTCCTCTCTGGGGTTCCCTGGAGCAGGAGACATCCAGGATGAACTGCTGTGTTTTCCAACGTTTTTTTTCCACTAGCACCACATTCCATGTCAGCTGTTGCTGCAAGTAGTGGATTAGGTCAACCTTGAATTTGGCCTGCTTTGTATCAAAGACTCAAAGCAGTCAAAAGCAGCAAAGTGGTTTCCATTTTGTTCTTGAACTGGGCCCAGTGCCAGCACAAAGATTAATTATTCCCATTATGTTTTGGCTCTGAATAAATACATGAGTAAAAGATAGAAAAGAGAGATGCTTTGGAGAGATGGGTCAGCACTGCAAATGATTGGATTTTTTGGTCTTGCCTTCACCAAGAAAGGTAGATATAAATATCTACTTTGCAATCCAGTTATATAGTAATTTATTAGGGTTTATACAGCTTAATTTGATGGTTGGGTGCTCAGACCTGTAGCACCAGTGTAAATTCTCCATCTGTGCAGTTGTACTAATGTGAAGAATGGCCTGTTGAGTGGAATGCCTGTTCTGAAGAAAAGCAAAGCCTTTAATTGAAAAATATTGCAGAACAACTTTGGAGCAGGAATTTGAAAACTCAAAGGACTGTGAAGTATTAATTATTTTTAATATTTGGGAGTATCAGACACTGAGCTGAAATGTGGTTTCCTCACCACCATCACCTAAAGGAAACCTGGGAGCTGATGCTGCAAAACCACCAGGGATCACTTCCAGTTCCAACTTCCAGGATTGAAATTGACTCTAATATTTCTTTTTTTAATTCAGAAGAGATGTTAGAGAGTTTGTGTTTTGCACTGTAGCGTCCAAAGGCCTAAGGGAATTATCCTTTTACCTGCACTTTTGTTCAGTCATTTTAGAGTTATGTTCACCTGGTGATACAATTGTGATTTTTTTGGTGGTAAAAGATATATATGCAATATATATGTAACTTGCTAATGCATTTAAAAAACCATATGTACAATATGAGTCCATTTTTAAACTCTGGTCTCTTGACTGCTCCAACTTCAGGAACAGAATGGTTGAATGTTGCTGGCTTTTTCTCTTGTTTCCAGCTGAGTGCAACTGAACAGATGGGAGTGGGAGAAAAAATGACAAGCCAGTGCAGACGGTGTGATTAATTTGTTGGGGTTTAGTGTAGGATTTTTTGGTTGTGGGGTTTTTTTTTTTTTTTGGTTTGGTTTTTCTTTAATTAGTGAAGACAGGGCACTTACTGCAGAAAGAGCAGCAAAAATACACAGGTATGTTTTGAGTGTTTGTCCATGCCTCAAAAATTTCTTCAGTTCCTACCTGGATGTAGTGGGAAGGGAAATAGTCTTTGCTGCTGTATTTAGAAAGGGTTGTATCCATAAGTTATTACAACCACCAGTGTTTCAGAACTCTGCCAGATGGCATTGGCTGTGAGTAAGTTCTGTGATTCATTTGGTAAAATATTTGTCATGGCAACTGAGGAGCCTCTGACTCATTGCTCCAGCCAGTGGTAGGAACCACCATTGGCCTCACCAGATGTGATGCTGGATGTGAGGGAACATCCCATGATGCTACTTTTCAGCCTGGTTACTTTGCCCAGTGAGGTGTAATTGTAAATTCTTTTTGCTTGTATTTCTGCCTCAGTGTTCAGCAGACCTTAAATCTTCTATTTCAAAAACCTAAGATACCTCTAGTTTCCTCTAGTAACTGTTTGGGGGCAAGATCTGCCAGGTGCTATTCTGACAGTCTCTACCAACCAAAAACCCCCACAAAAACTCAAGCCCTTTGTATAGCCTTGACCTCAGTTCTGCTGTTCTCAAACATTTACTCTTCAGTTTCTAGTTTAGTGTCCCAAAGTTCTTCTTTGTCCCTCCTTACTAGTAATTAGCAAGTGGTAATTCTGGGAAACAGATCAGAGTGATTTCCCAAGGAATATTCTGGTAGCTGCCTTGGAAAAATGACTAAGCATCCTCGGAGGCAACGTCACGTAATGTGTTATGTGCCAGGAAGGACATACCCTGTCAGAACAGGTGTCTAGAGAGACACAACAGAAGCCTTCCAGACATTTTATGAGCTTTTATAAGTTAAAGAAAGTATCCAGGGACACAGATGGTTGCAAAACAACTCCCCTCCCACTTGTAAAACTGAAAGAGTACAAACCCCATAGAATACACAATTTGCCATTTACATGGTCAGAATCACCTCTTTAGGCACAGGGCTTTCTATGTCAACAACTGGTTGTGGGAGATTTCTGCCTTCCTCAGTCTCAAGAGGGAGACAAGATCTTCAGCTTTCTCTATTAGCACCAGCCAGGCTTTTAGCTCTCTTTCTTTCCAGAAGTATGTGAGTTTTGCTGTTTTGGAATGGACAGATGCCCGAGAACCTTCAGTAATAAAGTAATTTTTCTGATCTTAGCATATCTTTCTTCATACTCTAATCAAGAAAAACGTATTTAGAAAGAGCTGTGCCAAAGAGTTACTTTTGACCTCAGTCAATGTGCACCACTCTGTTGTATTTGAGCGGCCTGTATCTACTTACATCATTCCAGGATCATTCTCTATCTCCAAGAAACATCCTCCAGTTATGTATCTATACATCCGTATTTTCTCCTTCCTTGTAATAGAAACATAACAAAAATATTTTAATATCTAATAAAAAATACGAGTATGGAGAAAAATTGCAAGATAAGTTTGCTGGCATGCCTGTGCTTTATTTTGACCAGGCTGCTTCTGTCCGTGTCACCTTGCAGGGTTTTTAGGAGTGAGTGAAGCACACTGTTTGAGAAGGAAGCAGTGACACACCTGGTTGGGGTACCTACACTTTACATATGTGTTGGTTAGTTGTGGCCCTATAGAGTTGCATGTAAACTATCTGATGCTAAAATTAAATCATAGGGGAAAGGGAAAGAAACATTCTCTCTTCTGTCAGTCAGCACACTGTTTCCATAAAGGCAAGCCTTTTTTAAGTAGGATCTGACCAGTTTGGAATGCTGTATGAAAGAAACAGAACCACTGGTGATGGCGTAAAACTATGCTGAAGTGTATTGTTGTCAGTGTAATGTTTTTTATTCCTTATGTCTAATGTGTTCTCGAATGATTGCGAAAAAAGTAGAAAAGTGATTCATTTTGAATAATAATCAATTTCCAAGAATCGAGGGAATGGGTAATGCTCTACTTTTACTGACTGAAAAGATCAAAGAGAATAAAAATCAGAATTACTTATGAGAAAAGAAAGTGCTTAAACTGCAGCAGTTTTAGATTTGAAGTGATGTTTTCATACCTGATCCTTCCAATACAGAATCGAAGGAACTATTGAAGTATTGCACTTAAAAAATCGAAAGTTTCTGTCAGAGTAGAACTATATTTAACAATCTTATTTTATAATGAAAACACTTTTAAAGGGTTGATTTTTGTCCTGAGTGATTTGTTGTTTATTTATCTCCTGTTAAGTAATTAGAAAGCTGCTAATCTGATACTTGACAAACCCCTTCCCTAAACAAGATGAAAGGAAATCCTTTTAATTTACTTGCTTTATTCGGGCTAAAATAGAGAATTTCTTGTGGAAAGTTAATTTACTGGCAGCAAAAAAAAAACAAACAAAAACAAAACAAAACAAAAAACCACTAGTTTATAGCTTATAGAATCTAACAGATCAATCACACAACATACAAAGCACAATGAATAGTTCATGTCAGTGCTGGATTTTAGTATCGGTTGATAAAAACTGATAACCAATGATCTGTTGATTTTTTTTACTGTAGGAGCACATTGGCTTTGTTGTTCTGCTTGACACCAATTAATGAGGTTGTTCTGTCTTCAGAGTGACTGCATAGAAACAGTTGCTTTCCTGTATTGTTGTTCTGTGGCAGGATTTTGTCTCTTGCTAAATTGAATCCTGTTCAGTCAGAGTGGAGGCAGAGATGGTATTGATTCTCAGGGAAACACAGACCTCCCGAGATTCTGTACTCCCCTTTAGTCATCTGTTTAAATTTAATGCTGCTCCTAAATATGTGGGTATTTTATGAAGGCTTGGGGATTGCCAAGGTGTGTGGCAATACTTCCCCCAGAAAATACGTTTGAAATGCCATAACTTACTGCCTTTTTTATAGAACATTAGTGACACCCAGTGGTTATATTCAGTTATGGACTAATAAACATTATGAAGTTTATTCTAAGCCTTTCTCTCTTACGAAAACTGGAGCTCAGAGAACCCATGGAAAAGCTGTTTGATGTCTGTGGGCCTTTGGTATATATTCTGCCTGTACTTTAGGCTCAAAAATTTGAGTAAGCTTAAGTAAAGGGAATGAAGGGGGAAAAAAAGCACTTCAAACTTGTTATGAAATGGTTCTCAGTTTATCACAGACTTAATGACAATGAGGCAAATGGCTTTTGTGCTGTAAGGAATGCACTCCTTTTCCTTCTTCTTTCTTCCTCTTTTCCACCTCCCCTGTTTATTTCACATTTTAAATAGTACACTGTATTAACATGATTTATTCTTCTCTTCTGCTATGGTTAGGTAAGTCTGTACAGAAAGTTTGTCTTACTGTTTTAGATTATTGTCATTCCTCTTTTGTACCCTGCTTGTTTTTCTAGGAGTTGTTGATTTTCAAAGACATTTAGAAATTGATTAATGTTTGCAAGATGCTTTGAAATTATAGGTTATAAACTGTTTGTCTTTTTTATTGTCAGCTGTTGCCTTAATCACGAGCAAAACCTGCTCCTGAAGTCATTCCTACTAAATTCCTTAGGATTAATTATTTGGATTCAACCTGTAGCAGGAGGTCTGGGCATTTGTCTGACAAGTCAGATGTGGAAATAACTCCCCTAAATATGGGTGGTCACAAGGACAGTTATTCCAGTGGAGGATGTGGAGGGTCAGACAGCAAGATTTCATACCCCAGTGACACAAAAGTGACACATCTCTTACTAGTACCCTTCTGGGCTGAACGAAAAAAGGAAAAGATGACTTGGGGCAGGGGGAAGATAATCTAATGCAGATAGATAGGCTCATAAGCTAAATTTCTTTGTACAGCTAGGGAATGATGTAAACTTTAAGCTTCATGAGGGAAACTTGGTTTCAGTTTCTCATTTTAAAACATACTTGGGCAAGTTTTATAGTTCTAAACATGTCTGTTCTTCATATATAAAATGGTGATATCAGTGCTTTTCTGACTTGGAGAATAAATATACTAAAGCCTAAAGACTATTTTCTATGGAAGCCAGGTCAGTGCAATGTGCAGGGCTTGATTGAGCTGTGCCTTCTCTCTCACTGAGAAAGGAAAATGAATCTCTTACTGAGGGGGGATAGAGGGTAGATTTATGAAAGAGAAAGTATGTTTTCATTGATTTTCATAGGATAAAATCCTACTATTGTTAGGGAAGACTTGTCTGGCAGCGTGTTAGACCCTTTTTAGGAGATGCTAAGGGCAATCTCAGAGAGCATGGCTGCATTTTGCAACATCTGTTTCATGAGAGATGCTGTTATTGTGAAGGGGCGGATTTCATGTCTTGAAACGGGCAGCAAAATGCACTGACCATAAACCATAAAGTCACTCAGATATCTAAGTTTGTCTCTTGAGCACACAGTATCTGTAGCCCTCGCTGCCCATTTCTGTATAATATTGATCATTTTAGAACAGGTAATATTTCTATTCAGATTGGTCAGTACTCTGCTTTATGTTTGCAGAGGAGAATCCATGAAATTGAAATGAGACCAGTGTGGGATTGATTTTCTTATATCTGTCTTACTTTATCAAGACTTGAGCTGAAATATTCAAATATCATGTTTTTTTCAGATTCATGCCTTTGACTGCAGAATATATTTATCATATCTCCCAGAGAAATGAATAATACCATGAGGAGCTATTTAATCATGAGCATGGAGATTGCTCTGAAGATTGCAGTGCTCTGACAGGGCCAGTCAACATGGAATAAGAAAAATAATACTGGGAAACAAGGTATCAGATTCATAGTCACTTACAAAGCAGTAAATGTAGCCTGTACTTTCTAAACAACAGAAACAGAATGTTGGGAGAGAAGCAACACCATCTGTTCTTATTAACACCACGTAGAAATGCAAAATTAAAAATTTAACTTATAGTTCTTTGTGATGTCTGATACCTCTCACGTTACCAATATGGGGATCTAGCCTTGTTGAGGAGACTGGAATTAAGAATATTCGGAAGGAGGCTGTTATTTAATCCTCTTTTAAAGTACTGAGCATATATTCAGTTAAGTATATTCAGGCTATGAAACTTGATAGACAGTCATAGTCAGTCAGCTGCAAACCTCTAAAAACTCGGTATCTTAAGCCTATTCTGTGTTTTAGCAGTTCTTGGTATAGTTGCACAATGTGTCTTGTTTTGCTGCCAGATAAAATCAAGCTGGTATGAGCTGAACTTGTGAAGGTGTAGCGAGTCTATGTGTGTTCCAGTGTGGCAACATTAACATAGTTGTTGTGAGGCATATTTCCTTCACACAGACATGGCCTGAGGCTACCAGCCTTTAGCTTGCAAATGTGAGGACTCCTGTGCAAAACCGGAGTTTTACTGAAAAAATGGTGCTTTGTGGGAGCCGCTTAAAGACAAGGGGTAAGTGAGAAATCAAGTGTGGTGATATGGCTGCACACCTCGGCAGGATACACTGCTGCCCAGGGACAGAAACAGGACTTTGGTGCTCAGTGGGACATCTCTCAGTGTTACAAAGACTGTCTCTGGTCTGGTTGTGCACAAATTCTGTCTGCTTGGCAGATCTCTCAAGGGACATCTTTCCAAACAGAATATCTGCCCGCTGTTCTTCGCTTGATGTCACCAGAAGAGTGTATGGATGTGTGGAGGCCACCAGTTTTTTGGACTTAGCCGTTTTTGCCTTATCCAGTGGCTGAGTACAGGTTTGTACCAAGAGAGTTTAGCTGCAAGGCAGAGCTTGGCCTGGAGCACAGCTCTCAGTTCAGGCAGCATAGACTTACCTCATTAATGAAAAACATGGTTTGCTCTGGCTGATTGTATGTATACTTTGTAAGCTTAAATCACATTTTAATGACTCTTATTTAGAGTCTTTCTCTTCTCAAATCATGACTGATAAGAAAAATTTCAATAAACTGATAAGGGAATTTCTTCTCCTTTTGCATAAAAAAGCCTTCAGCTGAGGAGATGTATTTAAAATTCTTGACTCGGTTCAGCTATTTGGAAAAATGCAACGTGTATAAGAGACTTCTGGCAACTAAATCTGCGTTCACAGAAGCCAATGTAAGAAATACAAGAACATGAGTGTGAAGAGGAACAGCTGCAAGGAGTTAAGCATCTTCAACAGCACTTCTGCAGCAACCACTTTCTCTCTGAAACAGAAACACATCTGAGTGGTATGGTCTGAATAACTTTTTTATAAGGAAGTTTTCAGTTATTTCAAGAATTTGTTAGTCTTTACCAAAATTTTAAATCTGAACTAATGACGCTCAGAACATAGTTTTTAAGTGTTGTTACTTTTTTTGGAGTACAAATCAGACACAGGCACCAGCCAGCAGAGATGATGAGGCTGGTACCAAGGATCCAATTTTCAAGCAGCTGTATTTTTCTGTAGAGAAGTGTTTACAGTTTCTTGGCATTAGCAGGTGGATAAAGAAAATGGCTGAAGCACTGAGGTGGGTTTTTTTGGCCAGACTTCTATTCTGGATATGGAGAATGTCTGAAAAATTTCAGACCCATGCGTAAAAAAAATGATGCTTAAAAGAAAGTATGTAAATCAAGTGGGTGGAGTTGTTCTGCTGGGTGGGAGGCAATACAACACAGGCTTTTGAAGTTCACTTACATTCTAAACAGCTGTTCCATTTGGGTTTGGATAGGACATTTCTATTTCTTATTTCTACCTTTGGATAAGGGAGTTTCCAGACCTTATTTAAGAGAAAGAAACACACATGTGCACAGAACGTGGTTTGGTTACCTTTTTTGAAACTATTTTTCTTATTATCACTCTGAATTCAGAAGAATAAATCATGTTGTCAAGGGGCAAGTTAGGTAAAAATTACACCATTCTGAAAGGGAGAGAATGAAAAGCACACAATTCTTAATCAACCTTTTGGCTCACACATATTCATGCAAATATTCATTCATCATTCACAGTTAATAGTTGCTCAAATTAATGATATTCAACCTGAACAATTCAGGAAAAGATTGGGTTAACCTTAGCAAAGTGTTTATTACAAATAATAGTATGTCTAATTTCAGATGTATAGAAATTGTTTCCAAACATAACAGTCACTGCCAGAGACTGCTGAGGTACTTATTTACATTTAATATGTATTTTTCAAAATGAATCAGCGTGATAAGTTATAAAATCACAGGTTTATATATATTTTTTTAAATATTAGCATTTATAAAACACAACAGTAAATGCTAACTAAATATGCTGTGATGAAATTAAAAATAAAAATCAACCTCAGGATTTAGATGTGAAGTAGTCCTTAAAAAAACCCGACTTCTGAAGCTGTTCATGCATACACAGTCTCCTACTGGAGTTAATAATTATGCAACAAGCCCTGCTGCTGGTTCTGAGTTTCTTCTGTGCACATTATGAACAGAAAATATATGAGATTTAGACAGGTACGTAGTCAGAGAATTACCCAGCATGGGAGTAGGGGCTGAGTGCACAGGTGCTTCTATGGAAAAAAGTATTTCCAGATTTGAAAATGTAACACAGGAAGCAAAATGATGGCACTTGCAATTAAGGTAACATTTATGGATATTCTGCTATTAAATAAGAAATTCAGCAAATAATTTGTCTAACTTGTACTGTATTTTAAAATACTTACTGAAACTGTTGAAAAGTACTTATTGGTAGGACAAAATCCATTAATGTGATGTGTTTTTATGGCCTATTGTAACACATCTTACAATGATATTAGGCAAAAGCTCAGCAAATTTTTTTATGTTGGATCTTGATGCAAGGGCTATTCAAATAACCAAGAGTGATTAGTCATTTGATAGACTGTGTTTTTTATACTTTAATTTCTGTCATCAACCCAGAAGTTATTAGAAGCTCTAAAAATATTGTTTCACAAAAGCTGTAACTGAAATACACATTTGAATTGTTACTTATTTGAATGGAAGAGGTGCCACTATAACAACCCCCTGAGAAGAATCGTACTTGTAATAAATACAGTGCTTATATAGGTTTGCTAAATTGATTAAACTGCTAATAACTGATGGCTATTCTATGTCCTTCAAAAATGAATCCTTGGAAAAAGAGCCCAAGTTAAAAGTGACCATCTCTTTTTAATTTGGTGATCACCTGGCTGTGCTTCAAGATAAAACCCTTTAAAAAAGGTCAGCTACAGGAAATGCTCAGATGACTGAGGAGATCTGTCCTACTTAAGCAATCTCAAAAAAGACTGGTTTGAAGGATAATTTGTCATTTTAAAAAATAAAATCGAACCTTGAAGCAATATATGAGAACAAGTTATCAGAAAAAGCAAATCAGATGCAAGGGAGCATTGAGTAGATTTTTAATTTATTTTATCTTTTTTAAAAAGTACTGGCAGGCTCAGTAGACATTCCACAAAGAAAAGGGTCGCTGAAAAGTTCTTCCATATTCAATTCTTGCTGTAGTAAGACAGCACAGCAGTGAAAAAGATCTTAATGTTTTTAAAATCTCAAGAGACGCTCGAGACGTATGACAGGAGAAACATAAAAACTGCTGGATTTTTACTTCCAATCCAGCATAACCTGCAAGGCAGGGATTATGCAGAATCCCAGCCATCCTTGATGCTCATTTTCCATTCCCCTCCTCACCACTTACACTCTGTCTTCACAAAATTAGGTTGTCGTTTTCTTGCTGAGGAATGACAAAGAATTGAAAATCGTCACTGCTGTCCATTTGAAGAAGTAGCTCGTTGGTGTTTGGTTTTTTTCTTGTGACAGTTGTTAGGTCAGTGTAGCTGACAGACACCATGTGGTGAATGCAGGCCATGCTTAGATGGGTTGTGTTTCCCGGCTACTGTTTTAAGTAGCCTTTTTGGTTTTGGGTTTATTCACATTTTGGTCAGAGATGTATAGCAGCTTAATGCAATTTTTAATGCCAAAGCACTTATATTGTTTAATGAGTTTTGATTCCCAGTCTAATACCTTGCTTGAACAAATCTGTGGGGATTTCATTTGAAAAAGGAGACTGCCCCGAAGAGCAGCTGTAGAAACATCTTTTGTGATCACATTTGAAAGTGGCAGAAAATACTGTATTCTATTATAGTCTTTAAATGAAAACTTAAAAATTCTAACCCCCGAGGTGCTGCATTCCAGAGCTGGGATTTGCTCTGAAACAGCTCTGCAAAAGTATCCCCTGCTCACAGGTTTCTGTTTTTAACATTGTGCAGCTGCGTGTGAAATTTGCAGGATAATTTGGTTCCTGTTCATCTCTGGTTTGATTTCCTTTGCACATTTCTGTTAATGTTATCTCAATTTTCAGATCTTCTGCATTAATTTTTAAGTTCCCCTATTTATTTTTTCTGAGTTGAATGAGTCTGTGAATATATTTTCATTAGTTGTTGTTTCTTGTTTCCAGTCCATCATATTTCCAAAACTGATCAGTTTGAAACTTGTGCTTAAGAGCCTTGCCTGCACTGAAAAAGTAGTAATTTCAAAGATGCCAAGATCCTTGGATGTCCACGGGAACTTCTGTGGAATTGCCATGTGTTTGTTCTGGGGGGGAGCTTGTTTGTCAGACTTCAGCACTGCTTACTCATGGTGCCTTGTGGGGATCAGCCACTTGCAAGGGATCACTAGTGATTCAGACAGGCTTAGGAAGTAATTCTGTAGTGTTTGATGGTCATTGCTAGACTACAAGCACTTTCCTTTTAAGGCCCCTGGAGCAGAGATGAGGTGTTTTACCTGATTTCAGTTGAGCAGGATTGCTGTGCTAAATACAGGTTGGCATTCACCTGAAGGGCCACAGTAACTGTCAGTGTGTCAACACAGGTGACATCCTGGCTTGAATTAGTCCATCCTGCTTGGCTGTTGACGCTCTTGCCATGGCCCAAGCCAGCTGCCTTCAGTGCTGTTCAGGGAGAGCACAGGGAGGTGCCAGTCCCGACAGGCAGCACTGACACAGCTCAGCAGTAGGAACACATGATGTGTGTGCTGGAGAGCACAGGCCCTTGTATGTGCTGGATACCCATAGACTGAGCAAGGGTTGGGGCACACCAAAAGATCTGGGCTCCCAAGGTATGACAGTTCTGTGTTATAAATGGTTTTCAGGTTTATCCCCAGTCCAGAGACTTGTGATTGTCACAAGGTGTGTGTTGATCCAGCTTGAATTTATGTCCTGCTTCCTTTTTTTTGGTGGAAAGTAGACAATAGTGAGACTGGAGAAAGGTGAAAATAACTGAAAGTGTTTGTCTCTTAGGGACAAAGTCCTCCTGCCCTTTTAACCTCCCAGCAGCAGGCATGGTAGGTGGTGGGCTTTGTCTCAGCTGGCTGCATATCAGCGACCCCAGGTGCCAACCGAAGGGTCTAAAGTACTGTAGAGCTGGAAGGATAATAACTTTTTTTATTATTATTATTTTTTTTCCCCACTAGAGACTCAGCACAGGAGGGGGTCTGAATTAGGCCTTGCTGATTGAAAGCAATTCTCAGGATTTCATGGGGGACTACTCTTCCATTTAATAAGATCTTATTTTTTTGACTTGCAAGTAGGCTCCTGTTTTGTAAAGCTCATTACAGTTTGTTATTTTCAGAAAATGGGTTCAATCATGATGCAATTTGGATAACTAAGTGGAAGGCTGTCATCCTAAAGTATATGATGTAGCTATTAAACAAAATAAGTGTGCACTTAAGGAATTGCTTTTTGATGTGTTGTTTGTTCCTTCTCTGATTGTTCTTCTGATGACTTGAGTGGAATTTTGGTAATTGTTTTTTGAGAACATTGGAATAGTTTGAATCTCGACACAGATCCAACCCAAATTCATCCCTATCAGTTGTATTTTGGCAGCAGACTCTTACAGCAGCATAGACGTGTCTTAAAAAATTAATGTATGCATATGTATTTCCTCTGTACCAAGGTTTGCTTGCACATGCTCACCCCAAAACCTCTGTACTTTAAAATTTAGGGAAAGCTCTGCTCTTTGTTAAATAGTGGCATGAGTTATGCTAGCTGTGAAAAGTTATGTGCAACTAATTCCACCAGTTCTTCATCTTACTAAACAGTCTTCTCCACTTTGAAAAACAGTGGATTTATAGGATTTTGCTCAAATACAGCATTCCTTCCCTCCTTTCTGAAAAAAAAAAAAAAACAAACCTGCATGAAAGGAAAAAATTTATGCACTAACCATGAGAATTCAAGCAGGATAATTTTTAAAGTTGTCATCAGCTAAGTTTAACTAGTAACTTTACTTCAGATTGCAAGTCATTCACAAAAATGAAGTGCTTACCCAAATTAAATTGAGGCAATGCAACATTCATGATAAAAAACCCCTGAGCTGTGTTTAGGTTTAAGTCTTGACCTCTCCCAGCAGGAGGAGTCAGGGAAGTATGTTATAGTAATACTTCATCTCTGTAATTTTTGGATTGTGTAGTAGGATGGATTTTCCAGCAGAGGGAGAAGCATACTGCATTATTGGGAACTGAGCTATAATTTTGCAACCCTAGTTTAATGAAAATTCCCATTACTTTACTTAGAAGACACACTTATTTGTTCTGACTGCTGTTCTTTTGAAATGTCAATGTATCTTTCTGCTAAATTTGTTATCAGTAATTTTTATATAATCATAGTTTTGGTATTTTTTCAAAGGAGAATTAAATAGCTAAGTGCCTGTTTTATAGGCAGTTTTTTTTCCCCCCATCCATAGTAGTCTGGCCTAATGAGTTGCATTTCTTACTGATTGCAGCGATAGCTGTTCCTCTATTCTTAATTAAACTATGTTAAAATATGCTTTAAGGGACATATGTGTGATAACATTGTTTGTCTAGTCATTGTCAGGGTAATCTATGGATAGCAGCTGTAAAAACCAAAATCAACTAAAATCAGAGCTCTCTGTGTTAGAACAGGGTGTTATTTGAAGAGAAATGTGGGTGAAGACTACAGCATATTCCAGATAAAGAGCAAGTCCCTTGATGTCCCAAACTCGATGTATGTGTTTTGTCACTACTGTTCTTCCTTCACTGGCCCCAGATCTGTTCTCTTCCTTGCTCCTTGCACAGTAAAGCACTTTAGCCCTGTGCTGAGTGTTGCTGATGCTCAGTGATTTGTTGGCAATGTGTGGTTTAAAGTCTTGTCTTTAGTCTCTGGAGCTACTGTAAGAAGTCTTTTAGGTGCTGTTTTATGAGAAAGTGTAGTGTCATCCCCAAAGACTTTCCAGCAATAGAACATTTTGTTGCACAACATGGTAAATTTTGATCACTGCTGTCTCAGCAGTTTCAGCTTTGTTTTAAGAGACTGTCAGAGAGAGAGGGGGTGGTGGAAGTTGTTTAAGCTTTAGTGAGACCACTTTTACTCTCTATAACAAAATTAACCAATATGGAAATAATTATTCTGCAATAACTACATCCTCTGTCCTTCTGGTGAGAGTGGCCATGTTCAGCAGTGAAACTAACGGCTCTGGGAATATTACTGGATAACTTGTCCTCCGAGAGCAATTCATGTAACACTGTCAAATTACACAATGTCATTGCAAGGTATTGAAGAACACATTACAATGACAAATTAGAAGTGCAAGGTCCTTTGAATAATGTAGTTCCTGTGAAGGTGGAAACTCATTTCAGAGTAGCTCTTGGGATTCACAGGCTATCTGGGATTTATGAATATGGCAGGTATTTTGCTTTTCAGGTCTGGGGGAAGGGGCACTGTAGCTTTGTAGTGAGGATCTTGTTTGCATCGGAATTTGCTTGTTCCTAAAAAATGGCAATACATGCCACTGCCTCCCTTCTACTGGCAATTTTCAAATAGCAACTGTTTAGGTAATTCCAGGCCTTTGCAGAATTATTTCCTTCTTTGGCTGACACCGAATGTAGCAGCCCTGAGAGGTGTTGGATCTCTGTGAGTGGACACTGAAAGCTTTCCTAACCAAATCGTACTGGGGGTTGGGATTGCACAAAATGAGATAAAAATCTGGATACATAAAAGGATTTGGGAGCCCAGGCCACAATTACAGTCCTTAAAAACAAAAAGTCTTATTTGCTTCCTGAGCTTGGAACAGTCTGCCAGAAATGCAGAGACATTAAATTCTTCTCAGTAAAGTTTCTTAAGCATCCTTGGTCATGTTTTTAGTTCAGGGTTCTTGGTAAAGCAAAGCAGTCTGGTGCCTGCTCCTAGTGGCTTGACATCATTTGTGCCTTTGGAGCCTTATATTCTCAGATTATTATCCTGAAAATATTTCTGAAACACTAAGAAGCATGATCTGCTAGGTATAATTTCCCTAGTGAGTTAGTATTTGCTACACACAGAGTAAGCTAGGAAGAAACTATAGTGCAAGAATTCAACAATAATCTGGATTTTCAGAAGGTGGAAGTTTAGTCTGTTGGTATCTGCAATATGATGAACCTCTGGACAGTACAAAACCCAAGATGTCTATGCTTAGGCAGGTTTTTAATTTGGAGAAGTACTCTTTGTCTGTTCCTTGCTCAAAGAAGAAGATGCAGCATTGAATATTGTGAGTTTAAGTTTAAGGATTTTTCCTGAAATGTTTGAGTGGTATTTATGAAGGCTTTTTTTCTTAGAAGTCTTCTGAAGTTTGAGACAGAGTGGTTTTCTCAGTGATTTAGATGTGTGCAAAATGGTATGTTTTCTTTTAGGGAACAGATAGTTAGTGGTGTTTTTTTTGGTTGTTTCTGGTTTTGTGTTTTTTTTGTTTATTTTTATGTTTTTTTTTGTTTGATTGGGATTTTTCTCCCTTTTAAAGCCTGATTCCATGGTAATGAGCATGGATGTGCTTTAGCAACATACATGTATCTCTATCAGCAAAATTGAATGAAACTTGGAACTTCAGCTTTCCACCACTGAAAGCAGGTGAAATGGCAAATTGCTTGTGATGGTACTACAAAGCTGTAATTCTGCTGTGGTTCACTTCACAACTGACCTGGAGCATCAGAAGATTTATCCTACCATGATCTCAGTTCTAGGCTTTTTGCAAAACCTAAAAATAGGCCAACTTGCATGATTTCTTGCTTTATTATAAATATTTCATGAAGAGCAGGTTTGGTTCAGTGGTTAGCAAACAGTGGGTGCATTTTTACATTGGTGGGTTCATTGCTGTGACATCTGCAGTGCTATTTGAAAAGGCAAGATTATTTGCTGAAAGCTGTCTGTGAATTTTTAAGTGCTTATGTTTTAACAATCTAAGAATATCGAAGTATTCCCCGGTTTCATTTCTTCGTAGTCCTGTGAGCAAAGATGCAAGAGCCCCTACCAACCTCATGTCTCTGCTGAACTGAGTAGTTCCCAGTGACCCTAACTTGGCAGCGATGAGGTTGTCACTTTACTCCTTCAGAGAGCTGGCAGCAATACCACTGAAGCAGCAGCAGGATGCCTTGGCCGAACCACACACCTCAGTGTGAAGAGTCCTCTGGCCTTCTCCTTTCCCCATGGGAAAAGGCACAGCATGGCACTGTTGAGCTCTATTTTATAAATGGAGCAAGTGAGGGTTAGACTGTGCTGGAGAAGTTTTAAACAGAATGCACAGAGTCCTGAGACCTGCCCCAGATATTACCCCAACAAGGAGGTGAAGTCAAGCACTTGTCTCAGTGTAAGGTTCCAGTGGTAGCTGAGTGTCAATCTGTAAGTGTTTTACCTTGCACACTCTGTTTCAAGGGGGTGACAGGTATTTGCACGCCAGCTCTCTACCGTCCTCCAGGTTTTTCAATATCCAGGTGTCAGCAGAGACTGCTGATCGAATTATCATGCTGGTAGCAATGGTACAACGTTCCAGCAATTTCAGGTATTCTCCTGTCACTTGTTAACCCTTAAGTCCTACCACGGTTCATTATACTTAATTTTAGCTGTGTTGTCCTACTGGCCATGGCTCGTTACTCTCAAGGCCTCTTTGCATTGTCCTGTCACTCATGGATCACTCAGGAACTCAACTCTGTGCAGGCAAAGCTGCTGTGACACCCTTTGTCAAACAGTGGCAATGCTCAGACTGTGTGTAGTTCGAAGTAGAGGCTTGTAGTTCTTTGGGCTGCATTTATTTTTACTTGAAGGTACCAGCTTGAAGATTGTGTTGGCCAGACCTAGATCTTCAAAAATTAAAGTAACATGTCTGTGTAGATGTTATTGAGGTAATTGTAAGAAATAGTGCTCATTAATCTCATCACTTCTACCTAAATATAGTTTCTATTGCTATGTAAATCAGATTTGCAATTAGATGAGGAAAAGGTAGGAAAACCTAAGAATTTTAGTTTAGCACCAGACCAGCAACATCTAAAGGTCAATGGGGGGATAGTTATAATAACAAAAAGCCTTTCTCTTTGAATTCTTGATAGAATTTGCCAACTTATTCCAGGAAAAAACTGTATTATTTTATGTCATAAAACAGCTGAATGAATTCTAAGGACAATATCATCCTCAGTGTGTGGGCAGCTCAAATGATTGATAAAAAAAGCTGAACAGCTTTTTGGATTCTGTGTTACAACATTGACTTGCAATGTTCATTTGTGGAAAGTAGAGGTTTTTGTCCGTGGACAAGTATAAAACTAAAAGATACAAAATTTCCTTAGTCAAAAAAAAAATGTTTTATTTAAATAAATTTTGGAACTCTGTTTAAAATACTAGATCAATTTAAATATTTGACATAGTATTTTCATTCTTAGGCCACAGAGAATATTTTTCTTCCTTTGGCCAAAAATATTTGCTCTATTCACAAATAGTTTTGTTTGACTTAGAGCTGGGTTTACCAGTGATGCTCTTTCTTTGTGCAGTGAGTTTTTTTTCTGACTTCACTCAGCCTGCTCAGCAAAAGGATAGACTCATGCAGAGTCAAGCTTGGCCTAAATGCTCTTTGGCAAGGCAGTTCCCTTTAGGATCAGTCTGCACTACTGAAAATTTAAAGGGAAAGTGAAACAAAGGGTGAAAAGAGTGAAATACCAATCATTCTTGGGAAAACAGGAGGAAAGGAAGGAAGGAAGTAAAGGGGAGATGCACTTTTTAGCATCCTTAGTGCTGACTTAAATATTTGGTAGGCATTGCCAGGAAGCAGAAGTGGCCTGAATGCCTTGGTAATACTTAAAGAAGATGGATAGCCCTGCCTCTCTGAACTCCTTCTCTTTTCTTCTCTAACCTCGAAGCTTTTATTTAAGGCCAGTAACTCCTGCCAGGGCTTGCCGAGTTCATCATTTGATCTCATATTCTTTCTCTCTCTTTCATTACAGCACAGTTTCACTAAACCTAGAATAAAATCCTGCTTCATCTGGATGTGCTGCATATGGTGGCAGGCATGGCAGGAACTGATTGTGTGGAAAGGTGTGAGTGTCATTTCCTTACCCTGGTGTGCTGTGCAAGTGAGGAATACTGGGGTTATGGTAAGGCTTTGTTATTCTTTGTCAGGCACTACCTGGTTTCCTCTGAATTTTCAGCATGTTGCCATTACTGGTATTACAACTGTTATCATTCAGTTAATTTCTTTAGTGTTACTAATAAATTACTGTATCCAGATTTATAGTTGTAGCTGGGAATGTTTCTGGGCTTTCATTTTGCAAATCTGCTTTTATATGCTTGGTTTTGCTGCTTTCCTTTCTTGCACAATATAGAACAATCTGCAGCTATTTCTGCCTAGAGTCACACTGACTGCCAACCAATTAAACTCTGGCAGTTTTATTCTAGTTAGCATCTGTATGTGTTGTCATGTTTCATGTACTTCATCTGTACATCTAAATCTGTATTGTAGTCTGGCCTAGAATTTTCTTAGGTATTTTGGCTGTTTAATACATGGAGATACAATTTCCAGCTTGATCTGCTGTGAGATACAGTACCTAGCATTTGCATTTTGAAGTCTTGGCTAAAAAGGCATAATGAACATTTAGCCAAATGTCCACCAGTCACATCAGATACTGCTCCAGAGAGGTTACATCTAGCCTTTGCTTTCTCTCTTATCAGGAGACACAAAGAGCTCTGACACTGCCAGACTGTCTGACTGCCAGCTGGCAGTGCAGTCCTATCACCTCAATTCGAGTGAGCTTCGATGTGCTTTATTAATGCTTTGTGCCTTCCCTTCTCTGTGTCTGCTATGTAACTGATTTCACACACTGCAGAGAGGAAATGCACCCACAGGCACCTCCTCCTAAAAATGCACATTATCTAGTAATTCTGTACATAATCCCAGGAACAGTTTTCCCCTTTACTGATCTCCATTCCTGCTCTCCCAGAGGGAATGTGAAGGGAATGCTTGCAGAATGGGGAAATGCTAATGTTTGCTGTGACCAATGTGGCTGGACAGAAGGGGCTGCCACCCTGGGCTGAGAGATGGGAGTAAGAGAATGCATTTTGTGGGCTGTCCCTGGCTAGAACCATACTCACCTGCTCCCTCTGGAGGAAAACAAGGTCTGGATGAAGGCAGTAAGGTCAGTCAGGATTGGAGGACTTCACAAGGTCCATGTTATTTTATTTAGACCTAATCTTCTGTTCTTGTGTGCTGAGTGGTTCTTGACAGGACTGCATATGGAGTGGAAAGGACTTATGGCAGGTGCTATTGCTAAACAATTAAACAGCTTCGGGTCTGATTTGATGCATTTACGGGTACTTGGAATCACAGGAAGCTAACTTGGTATATGTATAGCTGTGGTGACTGCAATTTGTATTACTTTATCTGAATTATCTTGGATTACAGCTGTGTGGCAGCACAGAGCTCAAGGCAGGCTACAGGCTCCTTAACCACTTCAGTTGTTCATTTTCTTGCACTTATTCTGCACTTGCACTCATCAGACCCTTGGCAATTGCAGAAACTGAGCTCTAGTTACCTACCAAGCTACTACGTGTGCTGGCTGGAGAAGCAGCTCTGTGCCAGCCAGGGATTTCCTCTGTGCTAGGAATGCTCAGGGTTGACAAGGGTGAGAACATTTCTAGCTGCTCTTTGCCATTTGTGTAGGGTACAACTCTTGGAACCAAACTAAGTCTTGTTCTCATGGGCTCTCATTGTTGCACTGTTGTGAGCAGAGCAGTTTTTCTTAGCTTAAATTCAAACTAGACAAGATTTTACAGTAGAGGAAAGGGAAGCTTTTCAGTAGAATTGCTTGATCATATTTTTAATGGGATATTTCACTCTTGCATATGGCTGAATAGGTATTAAAAGCTGGGAGGTGATAAAGTATGAATGAAGTAATTTTAACTGCAAGAGCTGTATTAGGGGCATGCTATCAAGTTGTATTTCCTGAGAAAAGGATTAACTTCATGAGAAAAGCTAGGAGTGATCTCAGCAGTTAAAAGGTGTTTGCTGGTGCAAAACTTTCTGTATCAGTTACTCTTGCAAGTTTTCTCTCCTTATTGTGCTGGTTTACCTCTGCACACAGCCTCTTTCTGCAGTTTCTTCATCGTAGGCTCACAAGCTGTGAGTATATTATACATGGGATATAAGGAAGGAGATTTCAGATAAGTTTAAGATATGAGAAAATGTTTTGGGGTTTTTTTTGGTGTTTCCCTCACTGACCCAACACTTTGGTTAGTGAGCAAATTAGTACTAATCAGTTGTCTAGTGCACTAGTTACTATTTGAATATGACAAGATAAACTAATCTAATGTACATTTGAAATTGCAGCTATTGGGATTTAAGTTGCATTGCCTCTGCTGTAATAACTTACTCCCTGGTATTTGTTGCAAACTAAACTTTTATAGTTTCCTGTTTTTGAGAATGCCCGCTCCTTGTTCAGCTGAGGGGAAATATCTCTGAATCAAATAGGGTTGCTCCTTCTCATGTCCCTCAGTTAGAATTTAAAGAAGAGAAACAAATGATGAGTAGAGGAAAAAATGTGTAAGGAAGATGAATAAAGAACATGAAAAACGAAGTTTACTTATGAAAAATACATGGACTCTTTTCAGTTCACTTCTCACTGGAACCTCAGAAAGAATGAGACACCTGGGGCTTTGATTTTTCTCTTGTGCTTGTATAGAGTTCACAAGCTGGATGCTTAGCTAGTGCAAATCAGTATAGTGCTGCTGAAGACAGGAGATCACGCTGGAGAGCTGCTCTGGGAGGAATTATTATGATGCAAATGTGGTATAAGCGAGATGGAGATGTGTGCCTTTATTAACTCAGGTCCTTGAACGCGGGGGTGGACAACAGACAAATTATGTTCTTAGTAGTGCCTTCAGCACTGCTTGGCCTGAAGGACAACCAAAGTGATCAAAAGAGCAGAAACATGGAAAAAAGAGGCAATGAATGGAGTAGAATCACTAAGCAAGAAACACTTTGGTGAAGACAATCAGTACCTTAAGGTAAATTACAGCCAATATAAAGGAGCTGGACCTTGGGGAAGCAGTGTTCTTAGTCCAATGGTATTGTCTCTCTGAAGCAGCTGCTCTTTGGCTTATCCCAGAGCTTTGTAATGGGATCTGCCTCTGTTGAAAAAATGTTCCCCGTACAATTATGTATCACAAACCAATTTTCATATAACAAGGTCTGCATTTCAAGTGCATCTGAAGGGCTAACTGGGCTGTTTGAATGTATTTAAATGATCCTTCATCTATAATTTATGTACATTGCTTGTGTCAGGTATGTATTGATTACCATTCTATTGGATGTCAGCTCTCTCTCTCCAGAGATGTGTGGAGCAAAGCAGGGAGCTGGTCCTCCTGTTAGAGCTCTATTAAGGAGTAATGATTTGCAGTCTTGCGTTGCACAGGAGCTGTGTAAGGTCATGGACTCTGGGACTAGAGCAGGCTGACCTGTGCAGGGTGGAGTTTGACCTCTCTGTGGAAACACTTGGCTGTTTCTTTTCCCATGTGATGGGCATGCAGGTATGTAGGGGCATTTTGCTCCAGAAATTCAGTTGTGGTACATCCCTACGTTACTCAAAGATTTTAAATGTGGGCATCTGCTCCTTGGAGTTATAAGAGTGCAGGGAATACCCATATCTGCCTAGGCAGGTTTATGACCTGAATCATCACATCCTTTCCACTCCCCTTCCCTGGTTAGTCACAAGATGTGAGATTAACAGTCTTAGGTCATTTTTTTCCCCCTTCTAATTAATTCAGAAGCAGGAAAGGTTAAATGTCTTCAAGACATCATTTGTTTAAAAGCTTTTTTAAAGTTGCTATGTCTTTAGTTATTACTGTTGATCCTTATTGTTACTGCTGGTTCTTATTCTGTGCAGTAACCTGCAAGGCTTAGGTGAAAATCGGAGATCCAATGTGCAAAATTGTGTATAAACACAAAGAAAACCTCAGCTGAGTAGCTTTAAAGAATTTACTATCTGAATGGAATTGTAGGTGCTCTTCCTGAAATGACACAAACCAGTCTGTTGACAGCTGCGTATGATCAACATGTCCATTCTAGAGCTGTGGTGGGTGACTGCACTTGCAGTTTTCTCTGCATTGTTTTGAGGGTACATCACCTGAGGAACCAAGCTAAGCCTTGTGTGGCCCCCCATGTGCCAAAAGTGAAAGGAGGTATTATGACAGAAATTCTGGATAGTGCAGTATTTTACCATATCCCGTTATACCAGGGACACAACAACTTCAGGTGGCTTTTTTATACTCTTTAGCCGAGGTAGAGAAATATCTCTGAACTATGTGAAGCAGGTTTCTTTGGCAGTGGGAAGCTGTGCAGGTGATGCATCTTGCAGAGCTCAGCAGGACCTGTTACCCTGAGTGCAGAGCTGCCCTGGTGTTCCCTTGCAGGGTGGCCCTGTGCTGGGCTGGGCTGTGCTGTGTGGAAGTGCTGCTTGGAGCATTCATGACTGGCCATCCATCCCATACAAACATATCCTGAGCTTCCTGCTCCTCACTGCTGTGAGTCTGGTGGGAAATTCCTCGGACTCAGCTTGTCAAGGAAGAAAAGCAGATCTTGTCAGGCGTCTGTGAGCACTTTGTGCCTTTCCACAGATGAAGTTTTAGTGTCTGTACTGCTGAGTCATGAAATGTGATGGCTCAGTGCAATCAGAGCTAATTTTGTTTTGCCTCCAGTCTTTGACTGCCATCCTGAAAAGAAAGGTTGGATTAAAAGAATTTTTCAAAAACATATCCAGAAGGAACAAATACCACTGATTAACTTAATAGGTGAATGAGCATCATTGCACTGCAGAATTATACCTCTAAATTGGATTCTCAGTGCTAGAAATCCAAGGGAAGGAGCTTGACAATGACAGATATTTTCTCTCTGTGGTTTATTTGTAGACAATGAAGCAGGTGGTTTGTAGTTGTGTTTATTTTTTTTCTTTTGTTTGTTGGATGGCTTTGGTAGGATTTTTGTTGGCTTTTTTTTTTATTCTCAAATGCCTAGAGAAAGTCTGGGTATTTTTGTTCATTTTTATCTGCTTATTTAAGCTTTAGATATTCAAAGTCAGACTGCTGTTTAAAATGAATCAGTGTAAGGAGTTGGGTGTAAGGGAAAGTGGGGAAAATGCCAGTTTTTCTTTGGTGCCATTTTTGCTGTTTCTGAGACTCACATCATTTCCTGCAGCATGGATGGGGTTTGTGTTCTTCTGTCTGTTGTCTCTGTCTTTCTCACCAGGCAGCAGAGCTCATGCTCTGACTTTGCTGGGGCTATTTGAGAGCCCACCCAAGGATGCAACGTTTAAGTTTGCAAGTGTCAATCTGGGTGCAAGTGTACAGCTGGATAACATGTATTTTTGTCAGAAGCATGATCTCAGTGTACCTCATGAAACCTTCATTTTTTTTTTGTTCTAACTTGTACCATTTCCTCTCTTGGTGGCTTCCTAAGACAAAGGGATGCTTAATTTCTGTGTTTCAGAAGGCTTCTAGGCAGGAGGCAACAAGTGCATGTCCCACATATCCTGATGCTGGCATAGAAAACATTAAGTAAAACAGAAAGACTATTATAGAATTATGTCCTAAGTTAAAATCTGACTTCTGAGCTTATGCTCTTTACTGCATCCAGCCCTCCATTTCCTGTAAACAGTAAATCATAGGCACCGAGACATATTAAAATTTCTTAATGTTCAGTATCTTAGAGACTACTGAATTATTTCAGAGAGATTGTTTCTACAGCAAATAGCTGGGGGGGGTGGTTGTTGTTGTTGGTTGTTTTTTTTTTGTTGTGNTTTTTTTTGTTGTGTTTTTTTTTTTTCCCCCCTCCAGATATAGAAATTTGTGTTTCTGGTACCCTATACTGAAGTATCACTGCTCCTTACTGTGATCAACAAAACCTTTATTTCATGCCTGAAAAAATGCCTGGGACAACTCACACGAGAAATGCCAACAGAGTTCTAACTTGTTCGAGATTTGCCCTTGACTTTTTTGCTGTACATCTACAGGCAGTTTTCTCTGCTCCAGGGAACTCAAGCAAGTGGCTTGTAGAAATCAAAGTTAATTTTTTTTTTTTCCTTTCACACTAAGCTTTTGGGATAATATACCTTGTACTTGTGGAATCCAGTGAAAAATTTCCCTTTTTGCCAAAGAAGTTTTATCTTTAGCCTACCTGAGCAAAGATGTATGTTGATAATTTCCAGTATTTCTGCACCAGTAAACATCCTAGTTAATGTTGCAAACAGCCTTTTATTAAAGCCCTCTTTTTATCCCATCAACTACATTTTTTAAAAATACTGCTGTCTCAAAGCTGCCATCATTAGTCTCAGCTCAAATGCTTTCAGGAAGGTTTCAATTAAATGCAGTCAGCTATTATGCAAGTGGGAGGAGAATATAAAATTTCCATTACTTTTCTTTTGCACACAATCACTTGGAAATAGTTACTTCTGTACTTAAACTGTGGTGAAGCATGATTTACACACACAGAGCTGTTCATCCTTGAAAAGCTTAGGGTTGGATTTTCTTTCTTCGTATCATAGTAATTAATAGCTAAACTAACCTAAAATCCCATTGACTTGTTTGCCCCCATTTTAGAAGCATTGTTATGGAATGGGACATGGCTTGTTCTTCCTATTGTGTGAGTGGATTTCAAAGGCATTCCGGTATATATCAATTTATTTTCTCATGGTATCCTACTGAGTTGGTATTATTGGGACAGGAGATCACGTAACTTATTATGTCTTCCACGATTTCCTGACATGTCAGTAGTATTGGCAAGGAAGATATAAAGCATTCCAGTGCAGAATCCCAGGTATGTCCTTTTCCTCACATTTCCTGACAGAGAAACAGACAAGCTATCGTATTTTTAAATTTTATTTAAATTTTTTTTGATAGCCACACTTTAGCACTCACTGCAACATCCTTTAATTTAAATCAAGATCTCACTTTTGTAATGACAAAATCTGATATTTTGAGACTTGAGGGAAAAATAGACATTGAGTACTTCAAGATCTAAAGACAAATCTGTTTTCAAAATCTTTGTGTTATCTCATAATATTCTAAATTTTTTGACGCCTTTTTTTGTGTTTTTTTTTTGTTGTTGTTGTTGTTTTGTTTTGTTCTTTGTTTTTTTTTTTCCCCTGAAAAGGCTATGATTCATATTAAACTTTGTGTTTATTTTGGAATTGCATGTATTTTCCAGAGTTACTCTAGTTTGGGAAATTCTTCAGTTCTGTCTTCTTTTGGGGGGGGGGTAGCAAAAATGACAGGTTTTGCTTCACTCTTTGTGTAGCACTAATGTGGAGAAAATAGGTATTCTGTAGTTTGTTGGAGTTATTTTACCCATAATATAGTTACAGAATTCATAATTCTTTGACTTTCCAAAGGTCACACTGGTATTTAAGCTCTTTCAGTGGTACATTGGGAAGAAAAGTGAAAGGTTGATTAACTTTATGAGTTTTTTTAACATTTCTTTAATGTGCTTTCCCTTCATTTTTAATATGACATCAGTGTTGGTAATGATCTATCTGCTTTAAAACTAATGCTATTTACATTATTGTAGGAGGAAGGGTTTGTTTTTTTTTTTTAAGAAAGTGAGTTTGCAGTAAATATTAAACCCCATAATCCATCTTGAACATTTTTTTAAAATGTTTTTATATGTAACGTATAGCTGTATAACAAATACAGCTGTTTTTAAGTCTGGCAATGTTTCTTATAGTGCCCAGAACTTCTGCTGCAAGAAGAGCATGGTAGTCAAATGAGGGAAGGGACCTCTGTGAATCTCTGCAACATATGACATACACCTTGCTCAGTGTAGTGATAAGCTGAGACCCTTCTTCAGATACTGAATGTAAAGCTGTTTGCAGAGCAGATCTTTTCCCCCTTCATCACCTGTCTGCCTTTTTCTTTGATTAATGTCATGGTCAGTCGGGATCTTCTGCAATGGCAATTTTTTTTACTAATCTGAGCATGGTCTTGCATTCAATTTTTGGTCCCTTAGACTCTCAAAAGTCTTTTAATTAGTTGCTGTCCTTGGGCTGATAAGTGACAGGAAATATTACCTATGTGTCCTTTCATCAGTGCCAGCAGTGTGTTTCCCCAGGTCTTGCAGAAGGAATCTGCCAAGTGGCCAAAGCAGGATGGATGGATATAGATAGATAAAAAAATATAGATAGATAGGTAGTTAACTGCAAGTGTTTCTTCTTTTGCTTCAGAAATATGAGAACCAGTGCTGTTTAATATGTGATTTCTACTCTGTCTTTCAGAGTTTCCTGATGAAATTTGACTCACAAAAATAAAATTGTACTTCATTAATAGATTGCAAAATATGATCTTAGGCCCTTCAAATGAATCTGCATTTCAAGTACACCTAAACAGGAAGTGTTTTGCAGATGCAGTGCATTTCTGCAGGTCAGACAGTCCCCAACTCCACTGCTAAAATAGCTCCCACATGCTGGCACTGGAGCAGGTGTTTCTCTCTTCACTCAAAGCCACTCACTTGACATCTGATTTCCAGATGCTCTAAAATGGTGCCTTGTAACAGTCTATTTTTTGCAGTCCTGCTTATATTCTTATCTTTTGTTCACTGTTTTCAGGACATATATTAATTTCCTCTCACAAAAAAAGAAAAAAATAAGAAGGTTGGATTTGAAATGAGCTCATACAACTTTTTAGGAGTTATAGGATGTTCTAAGATGTATATAACCAAGTTTGCATCAGGCTGCAACTTCTGAAGCTTATTTTTGTGGCTACAAATAATTATACTCATGGGGTGAGCATCTCAGCAGTGCTCATCTACAAGCTTTTAATTTCATCTGTCTGATTAGCACTGTTTATTTTTTCTCTTGACACCCTGTTACTTTTCTAGAATTCACCTGTGTTAGTCTTCTCATATGTCCCTAATTTCTCTTGATTTTCTTGACATCTACAGCAGGTGTCTTTGGCCTGAATGCTCCTCAACACCTGCTACCTTGTTGCTGATTCCCTTTTAATATGTATCTCAACTGCTACATATCGGGAGGGGAGAAAGGTAATTGTTTATATCTTTTGTGAAAAGTTGTTGTGATTTTTTTTTTTATACAAGCTAATATTCTAGTGGAAAATGAATATATTCCCCTCCTCACCTCATTTTCACTGTTTCTTTTTTTGTGTGTGTGTGTATGAGAAAAAAAGCCCAACACTTTGCATTTTTATCCTATGAAATAAATGGGCAATGACCAATGAGAAATGAGAGAAGATGCTGAGAAAGACTTTTACTTTCTTCTGCAGGAATGAAATGTCAGTATTACTTTGTTTTGCCTTTTCTTGTTTAAGAGATAAAGCATAAAACATACAGGGTTTTGAAATGCCTTTTCCTTGTATTGCAGTAAGTGAAGAAAAAAAAAAACCTGAGACATTGGTTTTCTGTCTGCTTCACCAAAAATAGACAATATGGTCATGTAACACAGGGAGGGTTACTATACTACCCTGAGATTCTGAGCATATAGTTGTTTCTCTGTGAAACAAGAAGACATCAAAAGAAAGTTACTGCTTGCTCTAGATGTGGTAGTGATGTTGTTGTGTTAAGGATGGCCTAGGATTTAAGAATTGTAATGCTCATAGGGAGAGATAAAGTATTTTGTGAGATCAGCTGGAGTGTTTTCCTTATGTGTCTGCCTCTCATGACTGATGTAATAACAAGCTATCTTTTATTAGAAGTGTCTAGACTTAAGCCTTTTTCCAGGTCTTTTTTTATCCCATCAGCTTCCTTTATCCCTGGATTCAACACACATGCCATGAACCGTTTCTCTCAGAGAAGTGTTTTTCAGAGAAAGAGCAATGATGACTCCCATTGATTTCAGTGAAAACTGTGTCTGTCCATCACCTCTGCAAAGCAGTTGTGTCCCTTCTGTCCCAGGCTGATCACATGGGAGCCCGGACCTTGTTCTCCTCAGTTTGAGAAGAATTGACATTCCTTTCAATGGGAAAGCTTCCATCTCGGAGGAATTTCACATACCACCCCACTTCCCCACCCCCGGGACACCCTCAAGCTCAAACAGAGAACAGGGACAGTCAGTTCCAAGGTAAACTCGATTTGAAGTTAATTGGAATGATAGACTGATACAAAGAATCGCATCTCTTTTCAGTTTAGGAGTTTTGACTTTGGGGGCCTTTGTCTTTGGGGTCATGTGTTTGTTTGAAGCTGTGGTATATAAAAGTAGCTGGACTCAAAAAAAAAATTCTTTTACTTAAAAAAAATTGCTTTTACATTCTAATCACTTGGGTTTTTTTGTTTACTGAAGCCTGCAAAAGTCCTTTGAATACTAAATCTAATCTGTGCCCAATCCCTTTTCTTTCAAAGTTAGCAGACATATGAGATAGTAGTTTCAACAATCAATGATGAGGGAGAATGATTAAAGGTCTGTTCCTAGGGAATCATTTCATGGTACATAGACTTTTTCTTAAAAGGAAAGAGAGAGAGGGAAAGGCAATAGTTTTAGACAAAGTCAACCTCTCCTCCCCAGAGCAAAACTGGAAAGGGGGAGATGGGCAGCTTTTATATTTATCTGACACAGACATCTCTGTGGAAACCTAGTTACAAAGTTTTTTGAGTCCCCTATTTTCTCACAGTGAATATTTTGATTCACAACAAAAGATGTACAACCAGTAAAGTAGGAGAGAGAAATAACTGCTTCATAACAGTGTTGTGGTTTGAGCAACGTGTCTGACTGGTACCCATGTGCTAAATAAAACAATTTGTCTCCTGGATGTTTACAAAGAAGTAACATGGCTGAGTTATTTTGTGAAGCCATTGTGGTTGCTCTACCTTGTCATCAGAGTCCTCATGGACATGCAATATTAGGTCATGGACGAAGAGTGTTTTCTGATGGGCCTTGAAGTAAAACATAGCAAACAAAAAAAAAACCCCAGCAGTGTGTGATTTGCACTCCTGGAAGGTCTAAACTCTGTGAGAAGTCATTTAAAAATATTTCCTGTTTTCTCTTACTTAGTCTCAATACATTCAGGCTCAGCTAAACGAAGAACTAAATTAAAACTGTCATTTCAGCTCATAAATAACAGATGTCTCGCCCAGTTAATTATTTATAGTCTTGAATCTTTCAAAAATGAAAATGGCTATACACATTTTTAATGTGGTTCTTGGTAATTTGCTGCATGAATGATAAGATTGCAGATAATCCCAGCACACAAACATGAAAAATAAAACTTTGACTGACTCGCTTATCTTATGTGACTGCTTCTTCGATCCCCTGTGACTTTTTTTAAATTAAAATTTAAGTGAAATCTAATCACAACAAAATGATGTTCATACACTTGCATTAATAATTTATCTGCTAGAGATCACAGTGAAGGTAGTATGGACATTAGAGATTCATTTGCTGCCTGAAAATCAATGCTTTCTCTTTTTGCTAAGATTTATCTTTTCATCTGTGTGAACTGTGTTTGGATGGATCGCAGGTCTGGAATAACAACGGTGAAAGAAATTAAGACTGTGCTGACATTAAGAAACCAATACCCCACCCCAGAAAAACCACCAAACTCCTCTCTCATGTATTCCTGAGCTAATCATAAAATTATGTCAGTTGACTTAATGGCTTACTCTCTTTTTATGAACATAGCTAATCTAGTGAAAGATGAAATTGGTGGGTTAACAAAGATTTACTGGCATAGCACAGTGTGTGTGAACTCTAAAATTGATTTTGGAGAATGCAGTCCCCCCTCAAGAAAACACACCTATTCTTCTCACCTCCTAAGCAGCACAATTTAAGTTTCTTGATGAAAGCAAAAGAAAATCATTCAAAATCCTCAAATAAGGGTAAAGTGTACGGCTTGTCTGCTATGTGGCTTAAGAATCTTTTATTTTAGGAGCTGAAGAGGTTGAGTATCATTCCTTGGGTGGAAGAAGGGCTCTTTTGGGCGGGGGTAAACTGAGAGAGGCAAAACCTCCAAAATGTGACTATGAAGGAACTATATGTATGGTTAGAAAAGCACTTATTTAGCAACTATAAGGGAAAAAAAAGTTGGACTTAGTATCTGGGCAAGTTACAGGCTGCCAAAAGGCTTAGAACAATGACTAACGAAATTGTGGTGTTGCTTCATTCACAGTGTGTTCAGGAACACAAAATCTGCTTACGCTCGTCTAGGAAACAAAAGCATATCCAACACCTGATCTTGTATTTCTAGTAGAAACAATCTTTGAGGCCCAAATCTTTCAAAAATGCTTGCATGCTTGAAGATCAAGACAATTGTGGTTGTTCAAGCTTGACGCTTCGTTCTTTGCCAGGAGGAATTGGGCATTTGCAGTCTCTCATCCTGATGCAGTAGGGGAGTGTTCTGAGAAGCTCGGCTTCCAAGGAGGAGGTGGAGTCACTGTAATCTGGGTTTGTGGGAAGTGACAGGTAAGAAGTCCACGGTGGAGCTTGAGAGGATTCACGCACTGATGTTCGTGTTGGTAGGGAGATGAGGCTGGACGGTCTGGGGGGAGAGAAGTAAAGGGTGGGGAAAACATGACTGCTGTGGCCTGAGACAAAGGGGTAAGAAGTACTTCTGGCAGGTTCAGTAAGGACTTGGGTGTACAGGACAGGCAAACTCTGACCTCCTTGGGCAGCAGGAGCTGCCAGCTGTGGGACGGGGGAAAAAGATGCAGGTGGTGGAGTGACTACAAAAAAAATGCAACCTGAGTGCTATGAGGAAGGTGGGATTGCCAAGGACAGGAGAAAGATATCAGGTCAATGAGCTGAGGAGCTGCTGGGCCTGGCTTTTGATGTAAAAGGCAGCTTATGTTTTGAATATGAGTGACTGGAATACCCACATTAAGTGATTACGACTTCCTTGGTGCTTAGTCAGCTGAACCAATATTGGTGAATAAATATATGAAAGCACTTTCATACATGCCAGGTGACAGAGCCAGAAAAATCAATCTTCTGCAAACACCACCCATCCGAACTTGGCTTCCAGCTCAGTGTGTTTTGTAAATATTATGTCAACATGATACTGCATAACGAAGAAAAAATAATATACTGGCATCCATTTTCTCAGCTGCAGGGAAATCTAACTGGCTGTTGTAATTGAAGAATGACAATTCAGGATTACAAACAGATTTCTGTTCTCAGGTTGTGTAAGGATTGACAAGGGTAGGTAAAATAATGATTTTAAAAACCTGATTCGAGCTGTGGCAGTGTCCCTTTAATTCTGCACCAGGGCAGAATTACATATTGCAGCTTTTTACTAGATACTGCCCTTTGCAAACTTTCTGGAAAATATTTTCCATCATTTTGACATTTCATTTAAAATGAAATATAGAAGATATTAGAAATTCATGTTCATGACAGGTATTATTTGTTTGACTTTGAAATATACAGAGAACACACATTAATGCACAGTGACTGAAGTGTTACAGGGGTGTGTGTCTGCATATTCATGGGGCTCTTCTTTACTCCACAAGAAAGTGTTGCAGAATCAGAAGGGGACTGACCTTTCATAGTCCTAAAAACATGTGCAAGCAACAATGAATAATTTAAAAAGGGGCCAGCTGAAATGGCCTTCCCTGTATAGACACGTGTGTGTGTATAACCACGAAAGAGTGTTATTTTTCCTTGCAAAGGTGCACAGTTCCACAATGTTTTCTAAGTTGCTTCTGTTTACACATTCAGCATAGAAATTCTTATCCAAACTGTTAGTCATATAGGTATATCTACTCCTTTTGGAGCTCCACTTGGGGAATATGAAAGCATTATATGTCAGGGCTGGAAGAGGACTGAGGGCTACTAAGGAAGTTTCTGTTGACTTCTGTAGTTTGTTAGTTTTTGGTTTTTTTTTAATTCTTTCAAAAAGTATATTTGGTTGGGAGTCCTTTTAACATGAGGCAAATTATTCTTTTTATACTAGAAAGGAAACAGGGATGGGAGTTCTTGCTAAATTCCACATATGTACCTGTATGACCAGAGCACTGAATAAGTTGTTTGAAAAACTGTTCCAAGTGCAAGACTTTTGATTGACAACCCCTGTTTATTGACCAGAGGATGATAAAATCCATTTGAATTTGGATTGGCAGTTGCCTTCCGTCATGGTTTAACTGCTGTGTGAAGAGCTTCTTTTCACGGGTTTTGAGTAACTGTTTTACAAATCCAACACACATTGCAGGGAGGCATTTTAATCCTTCCTGTTTTTTATATCAAATGTTTTGTAAAGAATATATTGTTATTGAGGAGGGTTATTTTGATTTATACAGCCTCTTCTGAGGTGGAGTTTGTAAAAAATTTGTTTTGAACCTTGAGCTCATCTGACTTCGACATTTAATGCAGCCACAAACTTCAGTATATAATTGTAAAGCTTTCATAATTTGAATCCTGAGCTTGCACCTGTGAGTGCTGAGCTGTGTGGCATAACATCTGTAGTCTTTGTAAAACTGAAAGTTTGTTTATATAGCTGGAAGAATCACAGGCTTTCCTCCATTGCTGAAGTGTTACTACTTTTTCCTCCAGACAGCCCTGAGACTCTCATCTATTGAAGGGGAAATTCTAATTGTAACTGATCAGCACTAAAAAAAAAAAAATCTGCTTCTCCTTAACTATTAACACTGGAACTTTGTGAGTTGCCAGAAAAGGTACAAGACTTTTTTGTTTGTATTGGGAATTGGCTCAACCTGGTGCCACTTCTTGTTCTTTGGTCCCAAAAATGTCTGTTTAATCATAGTGATTGCCATATTTTTAATGAGGGCCAGGTTTCATTCTCCTCGGTGTATCCATTTGCCTGTGCAGTCATTGCAAGTAGACATGAATATCAAGAAATTACCTAAGTCAATTATTAACCACTTATGTGCAATCACTGAATTTATATGTGCAATTGTACAGTCAGGCAATACCCAGGTTTTGGTAGTGTAGATAACATTTGTTGGTGCTGGGCATCATAGGAGAGAGTATACGAACTAATGCAGAATAACTGATTATATCATTACAAGGATGTAGAATCCTTCTCAAACAGGATTAGTGGGTAGATATCTTCTTAATTAGGATATACTTTTTAAGATGTTTGATGGAGAATGAACTGGACTGTTTCCCAGTCTGTTATCATCTGGAAATGATATCTGTCTTTAGCTCTTACATTGTATTTGCAGGGTCCCCAGTAAGTGCTGAATAAAACAAAGAGAGTCAGTAGGGGAGAGACGGCCTTGTGTGTATGCATCTGTCTGATTCCTTGGGAAAAGTCAAAGGAAAAAAAATATATTCAGTGAATTGGCAACAAACATCCGTAGCCCAAACCACCTGATTAAGTCAATAATCCCTTCTCAGTCTGAGGCATATAAAGCTTATATGATTGTATTATTTTGTTCAAATTCAAATAGAATAATTTTCCAGCTTCCCTTTTATATTTTCCCCATAACTTTAGTTTCCAGTTGCAATTGTCACAGACCTTACTCTTTTGAAAGCCAATGCTAGATTGTTTTCTCAGGCAAAATGGTCTCTGATCAAGAGCAACTGATTATGTACTCTCTCCACATGCCTCAGCATGTTGATTATGTGAAATCTCATGAAGAATTACAGTCAATGCCAATCACTGTCTAGCTGAAGGTCAAATTTTACATTCCTCTACTGATGTCATCATTTTTTTTCCTATAGTAATCTATAAACCATGTAAGTAAACCTTGGATACATGCTCTCAATAAAATGTATTTATGCTTTCAACAGCCGTTTTAGCATGCAAAACCAGAGTTCTGTTCTTGTTCAGCATGCTATTTCTCTAATGTTTATTGATACTGGGGAAAGGAAACACTAAGAAGAGCCCCAGGGTAAGGAGTGTTTAAAGCTGCAGAGTGATGCTGAGCTATTATGCCTGTTTTGTTCAAGGTTTGCATGTGGGTGCTACAGAGGGATGTATGTTGCTCAGTGCACTCCCCATGTCATTATTCACATTCTTTGTTGACTGTCCTCCTGCTTTGGAGCATCTGGATGGTGTCACCACTGCAGATGATTCCTTGAGGGGTTAGTGCCATGTATGTGCCCCCAGCTCAGCTCGCTGTTTCAAAAGATAGTGGCTAAGAAAAGTATGTTGTTTAAATATCCTTAATTGGAGCTGTATGTTTTCTGATTTATTTCATTGATTAATTACTTAGTAATGATTAAACAACATTTTATGAATCTAATACAAAGGTAAAATGCTAAAAATGCTATTCTAAAAGTGCTAAAAAGCTGTACTAAAATCTATATAACATGTATTTTAAGGCATCACTACCTAGCAATTGCTTTGTATTAGGCTCCCATGTGAAGCAGCCACATATACGGCAGATTTAGGCAATTAACAAATAATTTAATAAGTTTGATTCATAGAAGTGTATCTTTGTGGAAAAAGCTATGCAGTGTAGGGAGGCACTGTGAAAACATGAAATATTTGCCCAGTTAAACTTGTAATAAATATAAATTGAAAAGTCAAAAAAAATGCAGAATAACAAACCCCCTCCCAAAATGGAAAGATACTGGAGTATTCATTTCATTTCAGTTCCCTGTGTTTGAACTGTCAAGGCTAGAGATTTTGAAAAGGCAGTTAAGCTATATCATATATGTGATAGCTACATGTCTAGAGGTTATCTGCAGACAGGTTATCTTGCATTAAGGTTGTTCAGTATATGTAGGATAGAAAGATTTCCCTCTTACTTGTTAATTCTACTAATTTGAAAGAGGCTGCTCTGTCCCCTAGCCCCATTCCCAGCTTAAGAACTCCAGGTTATCCCCTGCTTAAGAACTAAACCTTCATTTCCAGATTCTAATATAGCAATATCTACCAGTTTTTAGAGTGCAAAAAAAGTAGTGACTCAATTTTGCACTCTTTTTCATAATTCTGTACTAACCCCACTAGGTCTGTGTGGTAGAAGTGCAACATTTTCCCTGGCAAAATAGATCTGCTTCTATTTTGCTGTCTGTCCTCAGGTACAGCTGTGGACAATGGGAAGCTCACTTAAAGGGCTGGCTGGAAACATTTTCCTAAGAAGATTACATAAAGCTAAACCCTTTGTACTCTAAATCGTGTCTCTGATGTGTAGGGACATACACATTGACACAATTGGATGCAAAAGGTAACAATCAATTTTTGCAGTGGGCTATGATGAATTGAGCAGCTGGGAACGTAGAGGTGAATAAAGGTTGTTATGCCTGGTACTACCATGGGAGTCACACATCTCATTCAGAAATGGAATTTTTTTTCAGCCTCTGTCTTCCCCTAGATGAGATATAAAATCAGGTTGCAAAAACCTGACTATTATTTTACTAGCAGATCATTGACATATATTTTCCTGTTAGTTGCTTTAATGCTGCTAATAAGAAGGAAGCTTGGAGTACTTGAAATAGCTCCTTTGAAATAGTTCTTAATGGAAAAATGGTATTTTATTATTTTGTATTTTTTGATCATTTTCAGTACGTGCTGAAGTAAACTTCAAGAAAAAAAAAAAGGGAGAAGTATAGATGCTATTTAATTTTGCTTTTACTGAAACCTGAAATCCATTTGAATTTTGACTGACTGCTGCTCTAATATATTGAAATTGTAAGTTGCATTTTTTTTTTTTTCTATCCCTGGTAGATTTTATTCCTCAGGTTTCAGTGTGAGCTTAGTTGGTCAGGGCATGTTGGTGATAATACGAGTGTCAGGGGCTCAATCCCTGTGAGGGCCATTCACTTACGAGCTGGACTCGATGATCCTTGTGGGTCCCTTCCACAACCCTCATTGCAAAACTGTTTTCCTGCAGTTCTAAAAACAAACTAGGATTCTGCAAACGGGAAACATTTGTACATTTCTAGAGTTTTTTCCTGATGTGATTTGTGCCAGTGTGATTCCTAGCACTGAACTGATTTTTCAGTGCAGAATCTCTTTTCTTGTTAATATTTAATGCTGGTGTGAGAGGAAGACAGAAATAGTATTTCTCATTTATTAAGTTGTATGGTCAAATTGATGCCATTCTAAGAGAGATGGCATTTCTCATTTAATTTCTTGATTTGCATAATTTAGATGTAAAAAGTCAATGTGGTAAAGAGTGTGGTACCTTAGTGTGGTCTCTTTTGGGAGTTCTCTGTCCACTGTGAGTCAGTAGGACCATAGATATGTCTGTTCAGTCCAGAACTGGGAATTCAGAATTATGAATTTCTTTCAATTTAACCATTCCCAGCATTGCATTGTAGCTAGCCCCAGTATCACAGCTTCATGATTGAAAAATTACATTTGAATTCTTAGTCTTTGTATGGAGCCAACAATAAAACATTGTGCATAAGCTTTGGAAAAAATCAAACTGTGAATATAAAATGAATATACTTTTTTACAGGATTAAGCAAGTTGCAATAAAAATATCTTTTGAATTCTAGGGAAAAAAAAAAGATCAAAATATAGAAGTAAGAACAGTCTATGTGTAGTATGCCTGTAAGCAATTCAATAAGTTGAATTGTTCAGTAAGTTATTTCATCAAAAATTATTTCCTTGTTGGAATTTAAAATTGCTGCTTCTGTATTGTAAATGAGCATGTACCTTGTGGCTTCATAAGTACACTCGTCAATTTGACTTAAAAGAAAGTGATTATGGCAGATGGCAGATCAAAGGCTCCCAGAAATATTCCAGTATTACCCGCAGAAGATGGGTAAGAGGAGAAAAACATCGCTAGGTCAGACCAAAGATCTTTCTAGTCCAGCAGCAGATTTTTACAGAAAAACTATTGAAAGACCCTTGTGAGGAAAGGGTCATTTTATACTCTTGCAACTTGTGGCAATCAATAGTTTCAGGACTTCTAAGTCAAAAGTTATATTCTAACCGTCATCTCAAATATCCAGTGATAGACCCATCCTTCAGGAATTTGTCTAAACCTTTTTTAAGACATTTATAGTTTAGCCTTTGCAACACCTGTGGCACAGATGCAATTTTTCACAGTTTGGTTGTGTGTTGTGTGAAGAAATACTTCTTCTGGTATGTTCTATGATTAATACCTGATAATACAGCTACATAGCCCTGTTTGTGCTGTCTGTGCTCTTTTCCTTGCTCTGCTTCAGTGTGAGCCAGCCCAGCACTTGAGGGTTGGGGGTTTTAGCTGCTGAACCAACAGTGGTGAACATTTAAGCCTGACTTTCATTGTGGCTGAAGTCTCACTGAGCAACTTTTCTCATTCTTCATAGGAACACCTGCAGCTGCTGGGTTGTGACATTAGTCTTGAGCATGATTATTAAGGATGAAGATCTGAAAACTCTGAGATTGTGAAAACAGTGTCTGGGATTCGCATATTGTTCAATATGCTTCATTATACAGCATTAGAAACACTAAGCTGTATATTTGCACCGTAGGCACTCTGTGACGGTTGTCCTGTGGGACACTTCATCCCCACAACCTCTCAGGTCATTTGGACTGGATAGCCTTTAAGCATTTATTTTTGCAGATATGCAAGTTTTGCCTCCTGAGGCAATATTTCCCTTGAGGCTGCTTTCCCTCACAGAGGAAATTATTTATGGCTACAGCAGCTTTGATGATTGTTAATGGCATATTCTGCTTTCATAGAATGATTTTTTTTTTTTTTTTCCCCCCACAAAACATTTCAGGATGAATTGTTCATCGCTCCAAAGCTCCCTACCATTCTCCCTGTGCCAGGAAGGCTCGGAGAAGAGTCAGTATTTCTGAATAGCAGCTTTGTGTGAGGATGGAGGAGAGGATAATGTGCCTCTTCTAGTTTGGCAATTCTGGGCCACCAGACAGATTTAAGCAGCTGACAAAATCCTTACTCAAGCCACTTTGGGTTTGACTCAAATCCTTCTAGAGAATGATTTCACAATTTCGATGGCATTTAAAGTCATTCTTGCTCTTATTCCATGATGTATTTGGTTTGGCCCAGTGTTTCCAACTCCAGATAGTCAGGTTCATTCCAGGAAAATGCTATTTTACAAGAGAAAGCACCCAATGCAGGCCAAGAATATTGATATTAAGATGAGTTGCTATCTCAGTATTTAGCCAGAGGAGGATTATCCATTGAATTGGAAGTGCAGATAGTTTTTTACAGGCTCACTGCTGGCTTTAGCATGAATGTACTCTTCAGAGAGATCTCTGAGGATTTGTATTCCATTCTAGAGTATTAAAACTGAACTGAAAGTGTGAGTCTGTCAAAATAATGCCATACCAGGAAGATGTAGTAAATGCCTAAGTGTTCAAAACAGTGTTCATCTTAATAATTTAAAACTTCCAACATATGTTTTTCCATTTTTTGTTCTATAAGATATGCCCCTGCTTCTAATTAAAAAATGTTTCTTTTCTAGTATGTGTGGATAACAGCTGAGGTACAGCCGCTGACTTTGTGGTACATACTGTCTAAAACTGCAGTTTCAATTTCGTCAGATTTATCTCTGTGTGTTGTTTGGGGATTTTTTTGTGAGTTTTGTTGTTGTTGTTGATCATTCCATAAGTATCTTCATTCCATAAATTACTTCATAATCCAGGGAATCTGAGAGACAGTTAAAGTTAACATAAACTTTACATTTTGGAAAATAGGGTCCACATAACACTACTATGGCAGCATGGAACAAGGAGTGAATTAAAAATCTGAATTTAAAATAAGTGAATTGTTCAGTATCTGTGCTTTGCTAGTGGGTAATTTGAAACATTACTTATTTATTGCCATAATAATTTATTAATACAAATATTATTTATTTATTACATATCCAGGCAACTCATAAAATAAGACTGATATGTACTAAGAAGAACTTAAATGGGATAAAATCTCATGGTGATAAATGGCAATATATCACCTGTAAGTCCAAGATTTTGGTGATGGAAGATTCTTGGAAAATGTAGGAAAAATGTAATTTTTTTTCTTAAACAATACCACTGAATTCTATTCATTTACTTTTGGATTTCTGCTTTATCAGTCTCTTTTTTTATGTCTTCTTATTTAATCTCTTCTGACGTTTTTCCTAATACAATACTTGACTGTCATCCTTACAGTGTACGTTGCGGGGGGCATGTGAAAAAGGGACAGTCATTTTTGTATTGGAAGCTAGAAATGTCTTAAAAATTGCTACCTATTTGGATGAAAAATTAGTTCAACTAATATTATATTCAATACTTTTGAATCTTAGCACTTTGGGCACAAACCTGAGAGCAAATGTATTCCTTTCTGTTCAAAACAGAAGAAATTTAAAAGCTGTGAGGTGGGTTTTTTTTGTTTGTTTGTTTTGTGATGGTTTGTGGGTTTTTCCATGGGTTTTGTTTGTTGGTTTGGGTTTTTTTGGTTGGTTTTGTTTGGGGTTTTGTTTGGTTTTGTTTGGTTTTGTTTGGCATGTCCTACAGTTTATTTTGGGCAAAGGACTAGAAAAGTGGAAGTAAATGCATATGATGCTGATTCTTTTGTATTTCAGAAAATACAGTGTTCTTTTTGCTAAGCCAGCTTTGGTGCAGGGAAACGAATGCTGGGAGAATTTGCTTGAACTTTATTTATCTGCTGTTTTCAACTGATAAGAACACCGGGACTGCTAAAATCAGACTTCCCTTCCTGTGGCTCAAGAAATACCCTGTAACAGCAGATCTCTACCTTGATCTTTAGATGATTAAGTTTTTATGTTTCGAAAACTACAGTACAAAATGCTGTTTATTTCAAACCAAGGTTCCTAATAAGAATGTAGATTTTTTTTTTTTTCAGAAGTTTCTTAAATCCACAGAGGGAAATGGTAACCTTGGGGCAGAGTAGCCAGTAGCTTTCCAGTTAGCATACTAAAATACAGGCTCTGGGATCAAACCTTATTATTTCTGCCTTGTTTAAGAATCTTTAATTCAGAGCTTCACAGTCCAGGTAAATCCTCCAACTCTGGCCAGTTTTTGTGTTTACAGCACTGAAGGAATGATCCATTGGAGCTACTCTTAAATGTTTACTTTAGGATGAAATGAATTTCTAAACTCCATTGACTATTAACTAGATTTCTATTTATTTTGGAGGGTGCTGAGGGTGAAAGAACATATAGCCTGTTTACAGAATATTAAAGGTATTCTTAAGTAGCCTTAATTCTGACCTGTAAGTCACAAACTGTGAGGTTTTTTGTGTAAGAAATACCATGTATTTTAAATCCTATAAATCTTCCATTTCCTTCAGGTTGCCAACCATGTAAGTACATGGGATGTATTTTGTGTATTGAAAAATTTTTAATTCAGGTGTGGCCACCTGAAGACATATTGACTGAATCAAACCTCACTGTTTCATGACATGGACACACCTGTATGTTGGTAATGGAATTGGGTACCTGCTGCTCTGGAGGGACACTGGGCTTGCTCATGTTCTGGCAATGTGAGTTACCACATTTCGTCATGTAATAGTGAACTGATGTGATACCTTCAGTCAGTGCAGTTACAGGAAACTTTGGGACTGGACCTATAGGAAAACAGGAGACATTATTTTGAGTTCTGGAAAAGACCGGAGGGCAGAAGTTGCTGAACCAGTATTGGGCTGTCCTTAAGTAAATATGCATTCAGGATATTGCAGTTGTTCACATTGTTTTTTAATCTGCCATTATGGACAATAGCTTTTAATAATAATACCTTTTAATAGTTTTTAATTTTTTATCCAAATTAATGATACAACTAATTAAAATCCACAGAATCTGTCCTTGCCTTTTTTCTTTGCTGAAGTTAAATTCATCAAGAACCAAAAAGATACACAGTTAAAACCAATCTTGTTCTAAATGCTTTTGCAAATAGGTATTTGTTTTCATGACCAAAGTGGTTGCCTGAAGCCCAGGATAATCATAATCTGAAATGAAAGAATAGTTGGTTTTTTCCTTGATAAGGTGGGAATTCATTAACACTGTTAACAGACTTTCTGCCCACTAAACTTACTCTAAAATGATAAACTCTTCTAAATGTCTTCCTTAACCCATGAATGCATGACACAGTCTGACTTAAAAGGCATTCTAGTGGAAGGAAATTCCTCTCCACTGCGTTGTACCCTTTGAATAAGTGACTATAAGAAATTGATGTATTTTATATTTATATGACTTAATATATCTGTACCAGAAGTTAGAACCCAAATGCAGATAGAAAGGATAGAAAAAGAATATAATCACTGATGTCAGAGAGAGAAGGAATGTGCATTTTGTGTAACTTTCTTAATATGTGACATAGATTTTGATTGTTTTCTGACACCTTTGCAGCTTCCAGCCACCTCATGTTATTTACAATGTGACACTTGATAGGGAATTTATATAATAAATGCAATTCATTTAATCATTGACTATGCTAATACCAAAACAAATCCACCTTACAACTGTGAATCACAAACCCACTGGGATGTATAAGTCTATCCCTGCCACGAAGCTCACAGGAAAGATGGCCTTTGCAAATGCCTTGAATATTAATGAACAAAGCCCTGAATTTTTGAAAGCTAGCACAATTGGAGCTGACATCACCCTTGACTGACATAAATCTGCTCAGCCTTAGAAGCCTGTTCTCACCAAATGAGAGTTTGACTCCCTGAACACGGTTTGTGACCAAACATCTCATCTGCTGCGTAAAAAAAGTTTTCCCTCTTGCCCTTCTGGTGCTGGGATCTACCTGTGTATCTTTTCCTGATACAATTCCAGTCTTCAAATATTTACAGGCTCAAATAATCTCGTTTGGTCTAAAGACTTTGTGGAATCCTCCCCTGGCAATTGCCAAAACCGGTACTTGGTCTTAGGTTCTGGTCTTAACAACGCTGGGGAAGTTAAACAGAAAGAATGACATCCCCTGGTCTGGTGCTGGGCCTGATGTGCTGCTGCAGTGTGGGCCGAGGTGGGAGTTGGATGGAGAAGGAGAAGAGAGATAAAACTGCTGGTGCATGAGGCTTTTGAGGTACCAAAGAAAAGCAAACAGAAAAAAACATAAGAGATTTCTACCCCATCCTCATAAGATGTCAAACTCACTAAATGGCAGCAGGATTCAGTAATCTGTGTTATCGAAGCATGTTTGATGTTGCTTCTGTGAACAGAATTGCTCAGTACTGCCAGAAGCACAGTGGTCCTTCAGCCGTGGCAGGGCTGTGTGAGGAGCTTGACCAGAGCATGTCCAGGGTGAAGGGAACTGCATGCCTCCTTACACACTGAATTTCACACTGCAGAGTTGTTTCTGGTGGTTTCCATCTTCCTTTCTACAGTCAGCATTGGGTCTAAGGTTGTTTTTAGAGTTTGTAGTTTGTGAGGGGGTTTCATCCAAGCCTTAGAAGAATTTTTGTGTATTTAAAAGCAGCTGTCTTAAAAATAATGTGTACTTTATTGGAGTTCTTGCAGCCATTCTCTTTTTCCTTGGTTGTTCATTTTTGTGTTAGAAAGACAGCCCTGTCTGAGATGTAAATTAGATGCAAAGGAAGCAAAGCATAATTTCTGAATTCCTGACTGGCAAGCAGAGTGATAATGCAGAGAGTAAGGAAATTTTGAGGGCCATGACATTGAGAGTCTTCTGGGGCCTCTGTCAGTACTTCACAGTGTTAGCTGTCAAGACTGCAAATCTGATTGTCTTAGCTTTTGGTCCTGATTCTGGACAGAACTGGGTGGTACAGGAGGATAAAATTAACCAGTTTCTCTGTGGTTCAGACATGGTAGGATGAAATAATCTGTGATCTTCCTGCTCTATGTAAGGTATTACTTTGTGTTTATCCTTTTTCAGCCTGAGCACATAGAGGACAGGTACTCATGTAGAACATAGACTCTGATCATAGATGACAGAAGTGTCAGATGAAAATGCGCACTAGTAAAATGCAAGATGTAATTAAAACAAATCTGCCCTCACTGAAGTCATACAAGTGCAAAAAAAAAAAGCTCCTAATGAAAACATTTCATCTTTTAAATCTTTCATTCATGTCCACAGGCTAATGGAGCAGAGCCAGAGATAAGGGGCAGGGTACAGGAAGACAGGGTGTTAAAAAAGACATTGCAAAGCCTTTTCTTTGCCCCTTCATCTCTGCCCAGTGACACCACAAGGCTGAGCCTTTTTTATAAGCAGGTAGTAAGATATTTTGCCATCGCAACATTGACAGTTTCCCAGTTATCATAAAATTGCCAACTTGTTCTTTCTGGAAATTCTCTGCTTGTTTTTATCTGCAGGACACACATTTTGGTATTTCTGTCAGTGGTCGCACTGTGGTAACAAGATCCCTCCACCACAGGCACTCAGAGTTACCCACAGTAACAAACACCAACAGAATTACCCTGAAGACACTTAGACCCTCCTCCTTTTTAGGCCCTATACAAGGATAGAAAGATGAACTAAGCACTGCTCATCTTTGCTTTCTCACACAAATGAATGACATCTCTAATGTGAGCAGCAAAGGCAATGCTGAAATTATTACAATTAATCAGTCATTCAATCTGTGCTGAAAGAGGGAAGGCATTTCAGAAGAAAAGGGAGAAAACAGAATGTGAGGGTGTCAAGAATTGAGGGCACAGGTTCATGGAATGATCTTACCGAAGAATCAAATGTACAGTGGAGATGCACCTCACTGCATGGGAGGCAGTATCTGAAATTTTCCTGCTCAGCAGTTGCCACGTAAGGAAGCTGCAACTCTTACTGGTTTTTGTGTAATCCCTTAATGTTTTCTGTTTATCATTGCTCTTCTGTATTATTAAGAGGCCTCAATCAGGACCCAGTTATAATGGACACTTAGGCAGACACACACCATGCCCCTTCCTTTTTGTGGGAAAACCTTACCATTCCAGTGAAATACAAAAGGGCTGGAAGGAATGTCCTATAAGCAACAGGGAAGGACTTGGGCTTATCTAGTTTGCAGAAAAGCAGACTGAGGGGTGATCTCATTACTCTCTACAGCTTCCCGAGGAGGGAGGGTGGAGGCAGATGTGCTGAGCTCTTCTTGATATTGAATGACAGGATATGTGGGAATTGTTCAAATCTATGCCAGGGGAGGTTTAGACTGGACATCAGGAAGAAATTCTGTACCAAGAGGGTGGTACAGGCTTCCTAGAGAGGTGTTCGATGTCTCAAGCCTGTCAGTGTTGGAGAGGCAGTTGTGCAATGCCCTAAATCACATGGTCAGACAGTAGCACTAGAGCCCAAAGATGCTTTATTTCAAATTTTCTGAGCAGATAGAGGTTCCTTCCTGAAGGCAGAAAAGCTCTCTGAAGACACAGCACAAGATGATGAAGGCAGAAGTGGAGTAGCCACCGTGACTGGTTGAGAATGCAGCAGCATCTTCTGTGCACTTTTTCTTTATTGTGATAGGGAAAGGTAGTATTGCAGTATATGAGATGCTGGGAAAAGACATTCCTAAAAGAAGAATTTAGGAAGATAAGCAGGAAAAATAGATCATGGTTATACTAGGTAGAAATAATCTGTGAGACTGTCAAGTACCAAATAACGGTGTATTTCACTAAAAATTTTCTGGGCTGAATACGTTCTTGTTGAAGTCAATGGAATGTCTTAATCTGGCCATTTTTGGGGGGATCTCAGAGCAATAAAACATGTAGCTGCCACCAGCAGTGTAGCTAAAAGTAATCAGCCAGATCTCCCTGCCATTGTAGCAAAATAATTTATCACTTTTGCCTTTCCTCTGGCTGTGTTCTCTGATTTGGTTTCAATGCTACTGCAGCAATATAATTTGCAGTGAAATGCAACATACTGCAATTAAATCTTCTTTTTTTTTTTCCAAATATTATTTAGAACTTGCCAACTAAGAATATCCACAAACAGGAGCAGATGTTAATGTTTTCCGTACCAAGAAAGTTCATCTCAGTTCATTTTTGAACCTTTTTCCAGGTTTTCTAATTACCTGTGCTTCATCAGAGGTGGAATTCTTGGATTTCTAAATGTGCACTGCCATACTTTATTATTTTTACAATATGCAGTGACATTCACTCCTGGTGGAGCCATACAATATTCAGAATATTTGGAAATATTCCAACTTAAGCTAAGGACAAAAAAGTTAGGAGCTCTGTGTATCTAGACATCCATGCAGTTTTTGAAGGTAGTTTGTGCATTCCCTATTCTCAGTTCCTTCCCTCAGCTCCTTGGAGGTTGGACGACCTGCACCATGAGCTGTGTTACACCCTGGCAGTCACACTGGTGAGCACTTGCCTTGGTCTTGTGGTAGTAAGAGTTCTGTGCAATACTTCATACTGTGCAGTCAGCTCAGAGCTGTTCTGAGATCAGTCTATTTGTTAATCTTTATTTCACAAACTAGATGTTATTTTTATAAACTCAGTAGAGAGCAAGCTCTTGTAACGCTTGCTGTGTATTTTGGAGCATTGTTCTCTGGCCTTGTGAGTGGATTTCTTAGATAATTCTATAATTATGTAATCAGGGTTTGGGAATGCCCTGCGAAAAACTGCGTCAGCAGAAAGGAAGATTGTTAGTTTATTTAAATTTCACCAGAATCCTACTACATAACTACAGGCAGAGGATGAGTCTTAGATCTAATCTGAAATTGCTTATGACCTTGTGGGGGGAAGACAAAGGAAAATGAATGTTTTTGTTAGTGTATCAAGAAGAGCCTGATGTCTACCAGATTAATAATGTAATTTCTGAACATCCATAAAATAAAAAAGTAGAAAATTCAATGAGACCTCTGATTTTTCTAGATTTTTTCCCAGTGTGTCAAGGTCACCTTCAGTCACTGATTGCAGGGAAAATGCCAGATGCCCAGCAAGTAAATAATTTAGCTCAGGCTGTGATTGTTAATTACAATCAGTACTAAGGAATTTGGTGGAGATGATGATCTCTTCAACCCATGAGGGGAAAAAAAAAATCAAAGGGATTAGACAAAGAATGTTCAGTTAAGGAGAATAAAAGAAAAAATCCCTAAACTTTCATCTGTGAAAAATCATTGCAATGAACTTTTTATTATAAAGCACTGAGGGACAAGTGTTAAGGGGTAATTTCCTGGAGGACTGTTCCTGAACTCTAAATTCTTTATGCAGAAGATAGTGCTAAAAGGTAATAATTAATCATTTCCATTCAAATCTTCCAGGCATTGCGTGAACAAGATTTAGCTGCATGAGTCCTGTGGCTAAATCCCATGCAGTGTTGAAAATGTAGATGATAATATCTCCATCAAAAAACCCAGTGCCATGGCAGAAATATTGGAGCCAGTCCCTGTGGGAAAATGGGAGTGATCTAATGGCTGTCAACTACTCTAAGATATCGTTCCCATCTGTGTGTCTTCGCATTTCTCTCAGGTTTTGGCTACAGCACAATGTGGTTCATGTTTTCTGTTTACTCAGTAGCCTTTGATCACACAGAAAAAGGAAAGTAACTAGTAACAACATTATGGACCTTTTCCTGGCCAGACCCTCAGTTAGAGGGTAATCACATTAAGAATGATTATTTCATCATGTGACTCCCTGAAAGATTGATGTCATGTGACCTAAGAAATGGCTACAATTCCATAACATGAAACTGGGGATTTTGCTATTATGAACTGGAATTTTTGCCTTTTAAAGTGGTTGTGCTCTGTGTTTTGTTTGTTTGTTTGTTTGTTTGTTTGGGGGGGGGGTTATTCCAAGACAAATATGCAATATAAATTTGTGATTAAAATATTTCTAAATCATGTTCCTGACATGTTACTGGCACATTACTGTAGAACTACCACAGCAGAATAACGTCATTCTTCTTTTTTGTGGTCCAAATATCTTATTCTATTAGGAAAAGTAAAACCTGTTCTTCCCTGCTGCTGGAACTTCACCATCCCCATGGACTCACAAGGAAGGTGGGAGTGCCTCTAGAGAGAAAACTTAGTGATGTCTATCCCGCTTTACTCTCTCTCACTTGTTCTCACAAAAATGTTTTTGGATCTTTTGTTTGAATCAACATGGAGAAGGAGTAATTATAAATTGCCACCGTTCATGAAGGTGTGTTTCCTGATGGGAATGCACACTTGGACAGCGCCACTGACACAGTGCCTAATCTGATTCTATTCGAAAGGGTCCTTTGAAAAGTGTTTTAGTAAACCTGAAATGTGGAGTTCCTGTCATCAGATAGTCTTCTGCAAATGGTATATTTAGTCTTTTAAAATTGTGGGTTTACATCACCAAATTAGTCAGGAAAGATTGTGCAACTTAAAAAATAATGTCCACAGTTAATGGATATACAGGCTGAACTTTGAGTCCGTAGGATCTTAAAATCCCTATGAAATGTCAGCCTAATATTAGCGTATGACTGCTAATTGCTTATTTAGTATTGAAGTACAACCTTGATTATAGCTTTCAGTATTTAAAATGACATAAATGTAAGAGAAATAATAATGAGGCTGGTAATGGTGAACAGACCAGACTCCCTAAGGGTAGACACCTTATTTTGGTGAGGCAGTTAAAATGAGAACAAGTTTATGGTAAGTGAAGAAAATAATTCAGTCTGTTCATCTCAAGAAGGTTCCATCGTGTCTTCTGTTTGCTGCTTTTTCCTACTCTGTTTCAGAGAGTGTGTATGGGAAGGGATCCATCTAAGCTCCTGCTCTGGTGAGATGCTGCTCCAGAAAGGAGAGTTTTGGTTTCAGAGGCATTATGACTCCACAAGCTCTGTAGGGTTCAGTTTCTGTTGCCATGTTTGAGGACCAAGTTGTATTTGGAACCAAGAAAATACTGTAGAGCCACGAGAGTCACTGTTTAGCCCTGGCACAACTGACAGCCAGCAGTTATTGATCACATTAGCCATGCCATTTCTGTTTCTTCAGCTCTGCCATCTTCACCAGCTTTACCAACCTAGATAAAACAAGAAAAATCTCACCTTATTGCTCAACCATTTTAAGCTGAGGCTTTCTGTAAGTTCAGCTTCATGGGTTTCCATTGCTAGATGGGTAGCTAGTTCTCATTTATGCCCCTGAAAGCCTCGGAAAAAACCTTACAGCATTTTTAGTTAGACCATTCCAGTATGTTACTTCTGTTTAAAACAGAAGATTCGGGTAATGAGGGCTGTAAACCCTTGCAGAGATGCATGATGGTAATTTCAGCATACCCACTGGCAGTTTGAGATTGCTTCTGTCTTTATCTGTGTTCTAAGCTTCATGTTTTTTCAAAAAAATTAGACCTGCAGATTCTCAATTTGTAGTAACTTCAGCAGTTTATGTAAACTAGAAAGAAAAAAAAAAGGCAAACAATTTAATTGGTAATGACTTAGCTGGAGATTATTAGTTGGCAATTGTTTTGGGGCAAAGTTTGTCATGCCTGAAAGGTTAATAAATACAATTTAGACTAGTGAATCACAGGTTCTTTTGAAAACCTGAACTAAAATCAGACAATGGATTTGCAAAAAACCTTCAGTTATTCAGAGAATCCTGACATTACTAACATCAAGAGTGCAAAAGTACCAAGGACTTATTGATTAAAAGTTCATGTCCAATAGAATGGGACCTGTGATTTAGTGATTTTTATTATACAGGTTTATTTTTTTAAGTGTGTCTCTCCTGCCTCAATAACATGGGTGATATCAGTATGGCCAATGTTAGAAAGTTTCTGTACTTTTGCAGAGTGACTAAATGACTAAGACCGTTTCCATCATGTTCTGCGTATTTTTACTCCTGAATTTCATTATCCTGCATCAAGAATGCCTGGAATTTCAAAGATAAAGGCATTGAAATAAATATTATTAAAGCACTTTCAGAGCTTCTGGTAAACTGATTTATATGCAGCAGCTGTGGGGTAAACTGAAACAGTAATTGACCCCATTGCCCTCTTCTGGTTGTTCAAGGTGGAGTAACCTCAGGGGAATCTGTTCATCTGTGCACCACAGAGCAAGATGACTGCAGAGTCATTACAAGGAATTCAGGTTTAGTCTTATAAAGATTTGTCACTAGCCACTGGATATCATTGGGCTCAATAAAATCAACAAGCTTATAATTAGTCTGAACTATCTAACAGTAACCTAATTTAAAAATGCAAATAATAAAAACATCTACCATAACATTAAAAATGTCTTAAATTATTACAGATTCAAGTCACAGGAAAGAGTGCTGATCTTGAAAAGCTTGATGCCAATTATGTGCTTCACTGAATTAAAATGAACTCATGTTATTAATAAGGACTCAAATGATCTAGTTTGCTAGTCCAACCTTTCATCACCTCGCACTTTCATTAGAAATAAACTTTTCAATTAGGAACTGTCTTCCAAAACTTAGTACTGAGTTTCAAAATTAAGTTTTCCAGACTGTGATTCAGTCACATGAACTGAAGTAATACAGAACAATCTTGCAGGATTTGACACTGTTACATGTCATTCTCTCCTGCTGCTTCATGGGTCCTTTCCCATTAAGTGATCATCTTGTTTGGGCCATTGACAGTGAAAACTGGATCCAGCTGAGCTGTGACTTTTGGAAGAGTAAGGCTGACAAGTAATCTAGATGTGTACAAAGAATAACACCTATCAAAGGTAATATTGAAATCTGAAAATTGAAATGCAGATGTCAGCTCTTCTGATGAGTGCCAGAAGCAATGGATGGAATGAAAAATATTTGAAAAAGTTTATGCTAATTTTTTTTAGCATAAAATGTTCAAAGAACATTTTCTCATTGGAATCTTTTATTCTATTAATCCTTAAGGAATCCCATTGATTAAGTTGAGAATATTTGACAGGTGAGCCATTTCTGGACTTAGAAGTATGCTTGTGTAATGATTATCAAGTCTGGGAATTGGTAGATGAGGGTTCTGCAGCTAATTTTTTACTGGAATCTTTGTTCAATGTTGAACAAAATCTCTGAGGATTTATATAGATATTCAGGCTACATGCAACACTTCTCATTATTTTTGATGTCTATTTCTTATAACAGTGCTTTAATATCACATACCAAAATTTGTGGGATTTGGCTTAAGTGGGTCTGATACTGTTAATCTGGGAGTTCAGTTATAACAGATCTATAGAAATTAAAAATTAAAAAAGGTTGTCAACTAGTTATCATACACAGTTATATCCATATTTGCTATGATACTTAAGGAATTGTAAAAATAGAATGGAAATGTTTGAGTGTTTTGCAAATAACTTCTCAGCATAGAATGGCTCTACAAAAGCAGTTGCACTTTCTCTCCCAAAGAAATTCAAACATAGTACTTGGGCTAAATATATGATCTATAAAGGAGAAAACCAAAAAGGTTAATTTGGTGTCTTCCTGGAAGCTCCTTCCTGATGAATTTTAACAGAGGATGACAAAAAAAGAAAAAAGGACAGTAGAAGACCAAGTGAATGACAGTTTCACTGGGAATCATCCTTCAGTAGAGTGATCCATTAAAATTCTTCCTGGACCTGTTTTTCTTTTTCTATGACTGGAGAAGCTAAACAATTTAAAAGTAAATGCCAGTCCCCACAGCCCAGAAGTAGGACTGAAGAATTTGCTAGAGCTCAGAGCACCCACGTCAGACAAATCTTGGAAATCTCATAGAAACTTGGGTAGAGTTTGGGGCTACTTGCCTCAGAGGAAAGTAGTAAAATCATTCAAATAAGGAATATAATAGGAAATTAGAGAAAGACATTTTAAAAACCACCTTAGAATAGAAACTTTAACATTCTACAATGGTATTACGTTGCAGGATGTTTTGGTTGGGGGGGGGGGTTACAAGGATAGCTTCTGTGAGAAGGTGCTGGAAGCTTCCTCTGTGTTTGACTTCAATTATCTTCACTTTTGCCTCTTACTCCTCCAGCTTCACTTCCAGATATGTCCTAACTGGGAGATGTTCTTCAACAGCATCTTGTCTCCCCTCTCCTGGATTCTACCCTAGTCTCTCTGCTCAGCAGTCTACTTGCTCTCTGTCTGCTCTCTGTCTTCTTTCTTCTGGCCCAGATGGTCTGGGCCTCAATTTGACTTTGCCCTACACTTATCCAGTCTCTTTTTCATTCCTCAAGTTCCCCTTCCCAGTCTGTTCCCCTGAAGGATCGGTGCTTTCCCTTGATATTTGAGTTTGAGAGCTGCCTCTTGTGTACTGCTTGGACTTAGTAAGCAGAGTATTGAAGCGGCAGCGAAGACCTTTGGCCTTAGTTCAGATTGTCAAACTCAGACTTGGCACTAAGATGTAATTGCAGAGAAAGACCTTTCCAGGCCCCTGGAGGATGTCCAGTACAGACAGAAAGGTTGGGAAGTACAGCAGCTGAGTCCAGGAAGTACTGGCTGTGCACAAAACACCAGACTTGAAGTTGGACATTTCTGGGTGGCTTTTCATTGGGAGTGCTAAAGGCACAACATCTCTGCCAACTTGCAAGTCCTTATTCTAAAGCATGGGATTTGTTAAAGCAAGGTCTTCAGAATCTTTTAACACTCTAAGCAAATGCTATTCCCACCAGCCTTTTGCTCAGGAACTGCTGCAGTATTTTGACTGAAATTTTCCAGGAAAGGTCAGGCTAAGGGGGACACATCACACAGATGATCAGAGTTTTTTCAATGGTGCAAGTGATTGAGAACAGGATCTTTAGTAGGGGCACTATGTCATCCATAATTGAATAATATTCTGTGAGAGAAAGCTTTTCTGTCCTTCTCTTCAGGTGTATATTTCTTAATTCTTCTACTTTAAACACCTGTTCCCCAAAGCTTGTTATTCTACTCATCTTTCAGTAAGCAAGCAGTGACAAGAGAACACCTGACATTTGCAGTGAAATCTGACTCTCATCATTCCATTTGAAACTCAGCAGAGGAAACTTAGTTATCAGAGTCCTTTTGAGTAAAAATTATTATTATTATGTGGGAAGAACTCACCTTGATTATTAGATTGCAAAGCTTTGTGGGAAAATTGTTTACATTTGCAAAGCAGCAAAATTTATGTGGGACATTGTGATATTTAACCAAGAACTGCCTTTTTGCCTGTCTCTTTCAGCATAGAATTTTCCTGCTGTCTGTTTTTCATTAAAACTGAATGGCTGCCATTATCAGTTACTTCCGACAATATAAAAGGTTACATTGGAGAAGATTTTTTTGACTCTGAATTTTAGGTTTGTTTATAGCACCTTGGTTCAGAATTGCTATTTTCGTTCTGGGAACACTTGAAATCACTCCTACCTACTGTTGCATTGAAAAGATATGTGTATACATGTTTAAATTAGCATGTTTTTTTCTACTGTGATAAACACACCAGAGTACAGCAAGCTGGTGTGGCATGTGCTGTTCCATGTGTGGCTGTGCAAAACATTCCGTGCTCCTGTACCTATGAGAAATACCTGGAACACTTTTACAGAAAGATATTGAATGCAACAAGTTTCTATTTCCCAGTTATAAACTTTTGATTATTTTTTTTTTCTATGTAACCTTATTTGTCTTTTCCTGGACTTGGGATAGCAAGAAAGACTGAGCAAGCACAAAGAATTTGGAGGCACAAGAAGGACTGAAAAATCCTTGATTTAAAAAGTACAGATTGAAGATTTGGCAATGGGGTTTGGGCATCTGTTCTTAGACAGAGCCTTGTGTTTAGGCAGGGCTGAGAGTGGTTGAGATTGATGAGGCTTCTTGTCTCCAGTTTGTGTAGAGCCATTTAATCACCTGGCACTGACTGACACTTAAAGTTTAACTGAGACATCTGGAGATGACAGGATGAGGAGACTGATCTCCCCAAAGGGTCCATATAGTTGAGGTCTTTGATTCGTTTGTATGTCGAAGACAATGTCAAACATCATCTATTCTATACTCCATAGGTGACTAAATGAAATATTTTGTCAAGACCTCATGATGGCAGTAAATAATATAAAAGTATTTTCACTGTTTGTCCAGTTATTAGTAAAAGCTTGTTCATCTGCTTAGTTGCTACATAATGATGAAGATTCCAGAAAAGGGGACCTGTTTTATCCTGTCTGCATACTGGGTTTTCCTAATATCAAAACATACCCTACCACCATTTTAAATGGAAGAAAAAACTGAAAATGTAGATTTGTCCATTATATTTTTTCCCAACTTTATTGTGTGGCTTTGTAAAAAGCTGAATATATTTGGTGACATTTACTATGTGTGGAAGAAGTTGAAACTGGGAAAGGATGTTAACAAAGGATGGGGAGCATGTATGCATCATAAACTTTTCATAATTTAAAGTTTATCATTTAGGGGAGTCCATCATATAATTTAATGTCATTATGACACCAACAGTGAAAACGCTTTGGTTTTCATCACTAAAGTGTTTGAGCTTTAATAGCAAGTGGCTGGGATGACAAGCTCTTGATCTCCTGGGAAACTGTGGGATGATTCAGTAACGTCTGTCACCCAGTGCAGTCTTGCTTATGGTCCAGGTTTTTTTTCTGTAGTAATAACACTTGTCTGGGATGGCTGTGTGAATAACCCCCTTGAGAAAGGCCATAAAATACATTCTATCATTTATTTGCAATTACTTGTAATAAAAACATTTATTGCAGCATTTACTATATCGAAGGCACTAAACAGAATTATCTGGGAAAAAGTTCATTATTCACAAAAACTGGGTTTGGAGATGTTTATGGTCAACCAATGGGGGGTTTTTTTTCTATATAATTTACTTTGGAAATGAAGTCTGAATGTAAATATTCAAAGGCATATTAATTTCTGCTTCTCAGTACGTGCCTGAAAGATACAATGTCATGTAAATTGATGACTTCCCAGAGCTGGCAGTGTAAAAAGGAGCGTGTAAAGGTTGTAACATCCCCTCCCTCCACTGGGAACTGCTTCTGCATACTTAGTTTTTCATTCTGGACTCATAACTCTGAACTGCCAGGCTGATTACTGAGATTGGCACTGCCAGTTGATGGGCAGGGGGAAGGAAGTTTGTGTCCATATGAATTATCAGATAAAATCCTGAGATGTCACTTCGTAACATTTTGTTGAAATGCCATGGTATTCTGAAAGAGTTGCCTGAAAAGCACATTGAAATGGACCCATTTGCATCTTGCAGACATCTATTAATGGTTATTGCTGGTAAATGACAATGAATAAATTATTTGATGAACTGCAACTTTTCCTCTGTGTAAGATATTCAAAGACCTGCAGCTTTCTCAGATAAAGGTTTTTTTTTTTTTCTGTGAGAGTTTGTATGATTTGAGCTGAGTATGGGCTGGTTCTGTTCTGAAGTGGGTATGTAAGGCAAGTGTACGTTTTGACACAGAAGTTTGAACTGCAGATTTGTGTAGAACAGGAAGGCCTTCTTTCAAGTTGTGTGACCTCCTGGGCAAGGCACTCTGAGGGAATTTTCAGTTGATTTGCTACATGGGAAGCATTGGGCATGTTCGTACCCTGATATACCCAAGAGAAAATACAAGATAAATTGCATTTTTTTAACTGAGAGATAAGCAACGTCTCTATGTGAGCTGAAAACATGCACAGTTACCATGGAATATGTGATGCAAATTAGTTCTCTCTTTAGCAAAGTGTGCAGGTGTCCATTGTCTCTCTGATAAAATTGCTTCAGAATACAGTACCATCAAGCAATTATGGAACTAATATGGGAAGGAAAAGTTTTTCCTTAATCACCATCAGATGTTATTTATAGAACTAAGGGATATAAGTTCTTTATTTTTGTAATGCCTTGAAGCATGAGGATTCATGCTTTGTATTCAGTTCTCACTAATAAACTTGTATTTCTCCTCATTATCCATCAACATCTAACCTGTCTAGTAGCTGGTGTGAGTACCTGAAAGAAGCAAATTAAAAATTCACTTTCTGTTTTCATTCATTCTGATGAAACTCAATTAAATGAATATTATTTAAAGAAAGCATAAGAAAGAAGTAAATTTAGCAAAGTTCAAATGTATTTAAAATTTTAAAACTTTTTTTTTTTTTTTTTCCCTTTTGCAGTATTTGCTGTGTCTCTTAGAAATCCAAAGAGAACATAGGGGTTATCAGGAAATGGATGAATCTGTACTCTCTAGAGACAGAATCCAGTTGGAGAAAATTCCAAGATCTGGAGAACAGCTATCAATGAGCATAAACAATACTGCAGTGAGAAGCTGGGATTGCTCAAGGCTCATGTGAATACAGTAAGTACAGTTTGAAAGTTAAAGGGGCTCCTCTGGGCAGAAAAATCTTTGAATAGTGTAGCTTTAAACAAAGTCATTTTCATAAGTATTGAATTTGAATCTCAAAGCAAACTTGATCTGTGTAAAATTCAGCCAGAGCATATTCTAGCAAGTTCAAAGTGAGGCTTAAGGGAATTGCACCTTGATGCAGAAACCTTTGGCATTTTTGTGGCTAACAGTATTTTAGGAGCTATATGTCATTTAGATAAAGTCCTTGTAAAGGAAATGAACAGCGTGAATTGTGAAATTCTTTGTTATTTGTCAATTCTGAAAAGCGGATATGAAAAACACATCTGAGAGAGGCATTACCCAGTGTTTTTTGGGGGATCTTTTCATTTACATAATAAAATGTTGGAAGAGGTCAGATATGTAAAGAAATACAAATTTGAGATGTTTTCTTTTGAACAAATCTATTTAAAAATTTCTATTTAGAAATATTAGAAATCAGTGTTTCCTCATTGTTTTGAAATTTTGATTGATTAAAGTCTGAATGAGGGTGAATTTTACAGCTAGACCCATGAATCCTTATGATATGAGCTCAAGTTTCTGTAGCTGAACACAACTGCAGTTTTTGTTGATTGGCATATGAGGGGCAGATATATTGCTAATAAAAGTTATTTTAAAAAAAGTACTGCTTCTCTAGAGCTCTTATTCATACCCAATAGTACAGATCTATGTGCTCCAGTTTGAAAAGTGGTGACTATGATCTTGCACTCAGTAAGTGATTTAAAAAGACTTTGCAGTCTATGGCCTCTTAAACTTCCATTTATTTTAAAACTCCAGTGGGACAAAACATCTGTTTTCAGCCTCTCGAACACAGTGACCTCTCTATGTTCTCTTTAACCATTTTTTGTTGTGATATCAAACCAGTGGGAGCTCAATAAGATGTGATAATATATGTTAAAGTTGCAGAGAGTAGAAAGTGCCAGATTATTTGATTTCTTGCAGTATTTTATATCACAACTGTTATTTGAAGGTCTAAGGGAATATTTGTTTTCCATTAGATGCTTGTGTTCTGTTTGTTTCCTATGAGATATCTATTTGGTTTTTATAATCTATTTGCATCTCTTATAAAGTGGTTATGTATTTGGGACCTCATTCGTGCCAGAGTAAACCAGTAATTATCCTAAAGGTGCCACTGACACTCACAAGAGCACCAAAAAACCCTGTTCTGATAGGTACAGTGAATAAATCTGCTGCCTTTTTTACTGAGGAACCTCAGGCTTTTGTATTGGCTTTTTAACAGCCTTATATGTTTGGGAAATGTTTTTTGCCCTATGGTCAGCTATTATAATTAAAAGATAGAGATAACAATGCAGAACATGTCTCCTGTGTAAGCTCTCCTGTGCAACTGCAGCACTTTCACTGGTTTAGATCCCTCTAGTGTACAAACATGGCAAGCAGCTTTTGTAAGGCAGTTTTACCTCAGGATGTCCATTAGCATTTCCCAAAGCACTTTGTGTCCTTTCTTGTGTGACAGAGATATCGATCAAACGCCTGGTGAGTTAAATGGCTGCAGCTTAATCATGTAAACTTGTGGATTGTGGATTCCACTGCTGGGAGTCAATGCTGTAAGATTTCTCTACTGTTGATAGAGAAATCAGCATCCTGATTTCTGCCAGTCTTCTGGTTGATTTTTATAAGCTCTGTACCATAGACCAGTACACAGTTGGGGAATTCTTATGAGATTTTGTTGCTGTATTTTTTCTGGCTGCTGTAACTTCTGTAGCCTGCGCAGGCTTGCCCTTCACCTCTTTTATGTTGGCTGTTCTGAGAAGAGAGAAAACCTTCCTACTGCTGAGCGTGTTATCTGCACAGATGATCTATCTGTAGAGTTCTGAGGAAAAGTCAAATGACAACATGTCAGCTTTTCAGTTCTGGGGAAATTATCCCACATTACCTTGGCAGTGGTAATAGTTTACAACGTTCATGGTCTGTAATGGGCTGTTTGCCTTAAAGGGCTTTGACAGTTTTGCTGAACTTAACATGTATTCAGCTAAGGGATGATCTTTCTTCACTACATCACTTGCCATTTGAATAGGTCACATTTTGATAAGATGTGTTTGATTTACTAACTGTGAAACTGCTGTATAAAACCTCCTTCATGCTTACACACTTCTCAAAAGATTCAGTGTATTATTCTGAGAGCAAATACCTAATTATTTGCTGCTGAAAGCCATGTAAGAACACCTCTCTCTATTTCTGAAATTCTTTGGTGACATCTGCCACAGTAAGTTTACATCCAAAATGAATAATGCAATGGAAAGTGATTTCATTTCATGGGTTTCTTGAGCCAGAGTCTCGCTTTGAGATTATAAAAAAAAAAGTTAAAATGAAGTCATAGTGCCTGGGGGTGTGTGTATGTGTTTGTGGGATGTCTTCAGTGGATTGTTTGACTCCATTATATCCAGGTCTGGAACTGAGCATTTGTTGATGCCATTGATATCAGGTCAAGCTGTACAGGTACTTCTACACCTTTCAGATACAGACCTCCTGAGAGAGTGCCTCTGAATTGGTTTCTTCTTACATAGATAGATCTTCCAAATCCATATTGCAGAAAATAATATTTTTGAAGAAAAAACACCAGTGGCATGATTGATGGAGTTTGCTTGTGCTCTTCTGATTAGTAGCATCATGATAGTGTTTGTAGGGCTGCAAGGAAGAAATGTTCTTGGTTAAGTCTTGCGCTGCAGAATGATCTGGGCTTTTCTGCAGGATGTGGGTATCTCTTACAGCTCTGTTCAGGGAGTAGGGGTTGGTTATCACAGGACAGGCCAGCACAATTAGGTGAGGAATCACCAGCATCATAAAGTCTGTGATTTTAGCACCCATGCACCTGTAGTAGGATCCTCGTATAGAGTTTAAAGCCTATGAAAGTTTGTGCAAAGGGAAGAAAAGAAAATGAAGAAAATATGTTTAAGAACATCTATTGTCAAGTAAAATTTCTCTAATGGTGGATAAAAAGTTGATATGAGGCTGACTCTTCACACATAGAAGCATTTGAAACCTCCCCTGGAGCTGCAGCAAAGTTGTTTGAAGCTGTCATGACAACACTAAGCTCCAGAATGGTTCACTGTGTTTGCCATTTTGAAGATTATATTAACTGGACACCACCATACTGTGACCATGAATGATCACAAATAATGCTGCATGAACAGACCGCACTAGAGAAGGTAATGAGTATTTTAATGCTCAAGGAAAGGTTAATGAACAAGGCAATGAAAAAGCTTTACAGCAGAGAGTAAACTGTTTCCCTGAGTTGGTATCTAAATTCCATGCATAGCTCTTTAGCTGTGTCTTTGGCTTTCCTCCAACTGGCAAAGCTGCTTGGGAATCATAGCTCTTTATGTTTAAATGCATAGAAAGTCCATATCCAAACTCCTGCATATATAAGCAGCCCCATTGTCTGAGCATCTGACAATGCCCATAAAGTATCTTATGAAAATTATCCTAATTCTATTCCACCTGTTGTTTGGATCTAAAAGGGGAATTCTCTTAAACTGGGCCTTTAGCCATTCATACTTGTGTTTGAAAAATGGTAACAGACATTCTGTTTATCACTTGTAATAGTTGCCCATATGCCATGTGTTAGGTGTCAGGTGGAAGCATCCTTACTTCTCTGTATCATAGGAAGAAACACTGTGAATTTCAACCTGGCTGTATCCAGAACCCACAGAGTGCGTTCATTTGGCCAGAGGGCATCCCATTAAGTGACATAAGGAAAGTCTCTTGCAATCGCTGAAGACTTTTCTTGCTGTTATCCCTGCTGCTCCTGGGAATCTGAGGTGGGAAGTGAAACCCAATCTTTTTCTGGCTTTGCACAGTTCTGTGACAATGCCTCCAGGGCTGCTAATGTATTAGGGAAAAATTCTGCCAAGTAACATTTCTGTTCATAAATGTACCAGCTGGTTTTAATGACACTTGTGAGATACTGTTGCACGAAGTTAGGGTGGCAGAATCTTCATGAGTGGCAGCTCATGAACAGCTTTAATTCCAGCTGCTTAGAAAGGAACCAGAAACGTCTACAGCTAGAAAAGAATCAGAAAGTTTTTGCAGATAAATGAAGCACCTGACTTTCCCTTCCACTTTCTTCCATGACACACCTAAAGATCTGATATTTGCTATACCAGGCAGATCATCCCTGTGAGCTGGTGGGTGAATTATTTATCTGTGTATCCATTTACAGTTCTACACCCGTCTTGGCTCTGGACATAACTAGTCTTGATAGTGTCTCGTTCTATATCTCCTATTGTCGGGCTGTTTTATTCCACACCAGTCTAGCACTTCCATAGTCATCAGCACTATCCATACCCTTGGTGAGAGACCACTTAGCTGCTCCTTGATAAATAATTAGTAAATAACGCATCAGCTGCTGACATCTTGCTTTACCCAGTTGAATTATATAGGGAAAATTTTAAATGTAGCAAACATTAACTCATGTATGATTTTGCTGGGTTTATTATCCATTTCAATTTCCACAACGGGCCTGCATCTGAGTGAATGGAATATTTCCATTCTGAAATGACTGGTGACATTCATGTGTTTGCTTTCATTCCTTCTGTGTTTCTGCCACTGCTCACCATTCTTTCATGACAAAGCTGTCCCCCCAGCTTGCTTTTCCGTGTCTCAGATCACATAAAGGTGCTGACACTCAACAGAGAGATAGTACATTTGTTTATTTTTTCAGTTTACTGAATGCATCTACCAACATAAATTGCAGTAGGTGGAAAGGATAACAAAGAATATTGAGCATATCAAAAACAGTGTTACGGCAGCAGAGTTCACAAAATCCCTCGTACCACAGCTAATGGGATGGCCCTGTAGCTGTGCTGACAAAAGGGCTGTTTCAAGTCCTGCCCTGGTTGTGCTCCCACCAGCCACACTGACTGCAGGGTGACGGCCTCCAAACTCCACAGGCAAATGCTCAAAGGGCAAGGGCGAGCTGTGGTTACCAACTGCAGGGATTGCAGCCGCAGCCACTGATTTCCTAGAGCACAAATGAGAAATGACATCAGATGAGCTTTGTGCTACAGACTTGATTAAATTGAATGCTGCACCAGACAGAAAGGATTACAATGATGTTGGGTTTCTAAGGAAGTGTTGCACAAAGGGCCAGGATGTACCTCTGTCAGTTGAACCTGACAGCTTTGGTCTGTGAGAAAAACTTCTGAAGGTAAAGACTCCAGTCTGATGTACTTTGTTTACATCAAGCTTATGGTTGTTTAAAATCTAGGTTTGGTGCTGCATATGTTTGGATAGAGCAATATGACTGACTTCTAGTTTTTCAGATCTTAACACTGATTTAGCTTCTTATTACATATGCACAATACACCAAGTGCATATTCCTTCCTAGGTACTAGAAATTAGCTACAGTATATGAATCTCAGCATGTAATGTGATAGCATTTTATTCATGTTAGAAGTAATGATTCTATTATGTATTTCATGCCCAAGGAGAAATAGCATGACTTCAGGCAACAGAAATTAACAGTATGAAACATTATTGTTTGTGATGTTGTTGATGTTTTAATTGCTGATCATTAATCTGTGTTCTTCAACTCCAGTGTTGGTGAAATTATAATTAGTCCAGTGTGTTTTGTTGAAATGTAGAAAACAATCAGTCTGCCAGTAATGATAGGGCACGTGGGACTCTGAAACTGAGTATCAAGTCAGTGCTTCTGTTCCACAGTGCATAATCTTTTTTTTTTCTATTTATATTTCTGGAGAAAAATGTATTTATTGGGAGAATAACTTAAGCTAAAGAAAACTTTAAGACCTTGAAAAAAATCAAAATTGCACATTTTATTTATTTCCATTTAAATGCTAATGACATAATAATGTAATTCCTGTATCACGGTCCAGTGGAAAAAAATTTTGGACATACATGTTTCTGGAAATGTAAATAATGTCACCGTTGATCATAAGTGTGGCCTTCACTCTCTCCTATGTGTGTTTGCTAGTCAATTGGAAGTATATATTTCTTGTGTTACTTTTTTATTCAGGCAAAGATCAGTTTCATCATAAATTGACTCTCATCATAATGCATGTACAGGTGTGTATGCATGAAATTTAAAAACTGGGTGTATGTTTCAGGATTACTTAGGTTATCAGTCCAGCTCTAGCTCTGCTCTTGCACCAAGTTTGCTTTAAGTTTAATTTCTGTTACTTTTTCAGTTTTTAATTTCAGGGAAAAAAAAAAAGATGATTATTAATGCCAGTCAAAAATACCCAAAACACCACCATATCACATTCACTCATATCAATGCAAAAGGAGTTGAAAAACTGCAAATTAGTTGTATGGTTATTCAACCTGGTCAATTGGAGTAAATATCTATTTACTGGAGTAAGTATCTGAGGACTATAAAGCAGCTTTTAGGATTTTGCATTGTCTGCAGCGGCAGGGCTGTGCCTGTGTGGGAAAAATGCTCCAGCAAACCAAGGTATGACTGTAAACTACCAAAACTGAACTGATGTAAATCCAAGTGTGGAAGATCCTTATTTCATTCACTTAAGCTGAAATCAACTGGAAATAGGTTTTAATTAAACTAAAAAAGAGCTCTTCAGAAGTGACTGCTGAATGTCTCTCTAAAGGTTCTGCACACTATAAATACAATGGCTTCAACTGCACTGAGGTCACACTGCTACATTTCGCTTTTAAAGTATCTATAATCTGATCTGGCTCTAGATGAAGTCAGTGAGATATTGGCACCTACTACAAGAGAGAGGATTGAATCATTCTTCTAATGAGGCAGGGGACAGTTATCATGTGGCATAAATCAGTGTTTAAATAATTTATCTTGACTAGAAATCCATCCCCTTCTGTTTAAAGAATAAACCTATTTCCTATTTAATACTGATTCTTAATCTACTTTCTCCACTAAAAAAAAAAAAATGTATTCAGGTTTAGCACAGAAGAAAAAAAGTGTTTATTGAGAAATTATTTGGTATAATTCTAAAACCAGATGTGTCCACAGTAATCTCCATAATCAGTGATGACATTCCTAGTGCCAGAAGACAGATGAATGTCAAGCTCTTAATGACTGAATTTTCAAAAAGCCTCCATTTCAGTCCTGTCTGAGATGTGGTGGTACAGCAAAATCATGAAAGTTTCAGATTGAATGAAGTACATATCTCATTATAGCTGTAAGGGTGCACGAAGTTTTGCACAGCATCACATCACTTTGACCATCAGCCTGACTGTGCTGTCAGTAAGGTACGATGAGTAATGTGCATGTGTACAACATTAAAGAATAGATGGTTCAAATTCTGGAATTCTCTTTTGTAATGCAGTTTAACTGCCAGGCATGTTAGTTTATGATTAGCACCTGATTCTAAATCAGTTTGTGGCAACATATTCTAAATGGTGGCACCTGCTTGACTGGTGGAATACACTTAACTTTTAGACCTGAGCTAAAACAAAGACAGGCATATATATAATAACAATAAGAATACCAGTAATAATAATAATGAAAAATAATCATAGTGTTTTAGAATACTTCCAGAATATGATAAATTTCAGAAACAACACTTAGCTTGGCTTTTCTCTGTTACCAAGCAATGAAAAGTTTGTAGCTGAAGTAAGATGTGATGAATGAATCCAGTGAATACTTTACAAATCCTTCAAAAGAACAAAAGATAAATTGTCCCCCTTCAGAACCAGTTTTGTGATGAATTTATATAATACTTACAACCCAGAAGGTGTTTTGTTACAGACAAAGAATTTTATGGGGAAATTTTTTCAGACAAATTCTGATGTGTTCTAGTTGGAAGTGTCAAGAGAGGGGAACAAATAGCTTTGTCTACCATGTAACATAGGAATTGTTAAAAGCTGCCCACTGTTGGTGTTAATCCATCTCAACTGCAAAGAAGATTGAGACTGGGTAGCTCTTCAAATGAAAATTGATGTTGTAATAAACCTTGACAGATGTACGCCTTTTGCTGGTATTGTTAAGACAGCACTCATTTCATTGATTCATTCAGTATTATCATGCTGATTATAGATCCTGGAGAACATCTACACATCCTAATCAGTTATTTCCTTCATTGACAAGTACATTTTCTGTGTTTCTGTGAGATTACCCAGCTCCCTGAGTGCTGAGCAGTGGCATTTCCTGGCAGGATGTGCCACTGCTTTTAGTAAGATACCCTTCAAAGCATTGTGCCACACCACACCAAACCTTGCTCTGAACAGTATAAATCCTTTCACTTTAATTTCTTTCATTTTCATTTTTAACACCTTATCTTGGAAGCATTAAAGGCAACCAGCTTTTTGGCTTTCATGCCTGCCTGAAGATGTAAGTGCAACAATGCTGATGCCAAAATGACTAAAGAATCAGAATGAGAAAATCCCTGAAAGGAGAAAGGGTGGGAGGGAAGCAGGAAAATGAGCAAAGAAGAAGATGAAAGAGGAGCACTGAGGAGAAAAACTATTTCTTAATTGCACTATGAACTTTCTCTTGTGAATGTTGGATCTCACCCTAATTAAAGTAATTGGCATGTAGCAGTGTGATACAGATGGAATTCAGACACATTCTGTACTGGGCAAAGAGGGTTTAAATTTGCATTTGCTAGCTAGCTTTCAAAAGAGCTGGGTTTTTTTCTCTTTCATTGTGTGCAAAAGGAAGAGGGGGATTACATGGCTGTTAAGAAAGAGAAGGCACGTGAATGCAAATATCTATGTTCCTCTTTAGGCTCAGTTTGTTCACCTTGCATTCAGAAGGAGTTAGAGTTCCTGCAGGGATGCTCTTATGATAAATCCTCAGAATCTCTTAGAGACCATTTAGTTGTTTGCGGGAGCTTTTGCCTAGTCTGAAACAGTTGAAATAAAATACCACAAAAAGGTTAAAAATTGACCAAAGTATATATAGTACAGGACAAATAAAAGTACTTACGAAAAATTAGGGAATAACCAAACCTGCAGGAACCAAGAGCTATGACCCGAGAAGTAAGAACAGGAGGACACTATAAATTAAACTGCAAAACCAAAGAACAACTTTCCTTGAACTTTGTGCTTATTAACGTAATAAAATACCCATCCTAGATCACCCTTTACTCACATAAGCCCCTTCCTCATAAAGCATGTGTGGTTAAATGAGTTGTGAACTGTAACTTCAAACAGAGATGAGAGACTGCAAAGACAAGGACTATAACTTTAGGCTGTTACATACATGGGAAAATTTTATTTTTCCCAGAGTATAAAAATGAGCTCCTGGCATAATGAAGGTTTGGATTCACCTCGTAGCTCCCATCTTTGTGCAGAAGTGAAATGAAATCAAGTATGTCAGCTCTGTGTGTGGATCAGCTTATTGCACACCGGGGGTAAGAAACTTGTTTGGGACAACAGCAGCAGAAAGGAGTTATTGGGGTCTAATAGCAACTGGGGACTAATCTAAATCCTTTTTAAATGACTGGAGTGATCCAAATGGAAATCTGGCCACTTACTTTACTCAGTGAATTCTCATCAGTTTTGGGGTTTAAAAGGCGAAAGCACAGTAAAGGATAATGGGTTTGCAAGAGAGAATTAATCTTCCATCGGTGGAGAAAAAAGAACATGTGCTAACCAAGTGGATCACAAAGGCAAAGTCCTTGCTTGCTGCTTCCCCACAGCTCTGTAAGGCTGACATTCTTGGTCTGGAGACTTTCTTCACACATCCCTTGATTGTTGAGAAAATCCAAGATGAGTTCAGTTCAATTAGAAACAGAGCTGGCAAAAACATTGGCAATGGTCCTGGAGAAGCCGTAAAAGCCTGACTGGTTTGACTGAGGTTGATCCAGCCCTTGTGCAGAACAGCTGTGTAAGCTCTGGAGAATGGGCAGTAAAATGAAGTCACAAACCACCACTAGGACTCCAATTCTCACTCTGAGACAAAATTTCAAGTTTTCCAGTGCAGGTTCCGGCTCAAGGCTTGCACAGATCTCACAAATTTCAAAACTTCTCCCTGAAAAAAAAAATTCAGTTATCCTGACTGCCTCAGGTGTCACTACATTCCAATTACAAGTTTTGTAACATGCTCTTGAGTTTTAAGTTTTGCATTTTTTGGGGTAGCAGTGGAAGAGTTCAGAGCCTCAGAGAACAGCCAATGTACGTCTTGAACACTGGTGTTCAGACATGTCTGTGTTCTAGTAACACATACCTGCCTTCTGCAGATCTGTATCTCTGTGCCAGCAGGACATTTCAGTCCCAAAGGTTTCTCTCTGTGATTGCTGCAGTCTGCCTAGATATGTCAAAGAAGGACACTATGCTGTTAGTTGATGAAAATGGTGTTTGGAGGCCTCAATGTTTTTGATTTATCCTCAATTCCTGTGGGGCAATTAATTTTCCAGGGGCAAGCATACTTTGGTCCAAGGGTCAAACATAAAAATTGTTATCAAAACCACTGGAGAGTTTCCTGGTAAAAGAGGATCCTTCTCAGAGGTGACAGTATCCTTTTTCTTCACCTTTTAACAACAGTTAGAACAACACAGTGAATCCTTTGAAAGGGTAAGGAATTTAAATATGGGTATGCTCTTTCATTTCATCCTGTCACCTAGGCAGGGATGGAAATGCCAGGAAGTGCACTGTTGTCTTCTGTCCTTGTCAGCTCTTCTGTCTCTGCAAGCGAAGAAGACCTCAGCTTTGTCTCTTCCAGTAAGTTACTGTCAATCTTTTATTTCCCTGAACTTGTTGTGAGATCAAAGAAAGGGGTCATTGGATGGGAGAGCTGCTACAGTGCAAGCTCAGCAATGGAAAAACAGCAGAGTAGCACAACTCCCCTCTGCTCTGTGACCCCTCTGCCAGAGGTGAGATCAAGAAACCTGACCCATCTGTAGAACTGCAAAGCCAAAAGGAGACTCAGCTCTCACCCCTCCTCACTGGGAGCAGTAGCTGTGCTGAAACCTCGTGGGGCTAACCAGGTGTTTAATTAAAACTACGCTAATTTAACAAGCTACAAACTCTGATTAACAGGTAAAAAAAAATAAATCATTATAAAACTTATTGTCTCAGACACTTCTCCTTATTAACTGTTTTCTAGACTTTGTGGTGAAACAGAACCAGTGGTGATTAGTGCTGGTGGTCACACATGGTCTGCATAAGTTTAGCATATTTCATAGGTCTAACTATTAGAACTACAGAGAGGTTTAAACTTGGTTTGAGTCACGGAGACACAGACTCAGGTGTACTTTTACATATTTTTTTTCTGGGCTGGAACTGTATACACAGCTGAGATTTTTCTTCTGGTTATGCTGCACAGATTTTTTTTTAGTTTCCTTAAGGCATCCTTGGTTGGGACTAAAAATTGTTTTATTTTAATAGTTGCATAGTTGTTACTAGAATACTCCATGGTACTTACAGGAAGTAGTTACTGACTCGTATGTTGTTGCAGTGTGCCTTTGCTTGGACATCTGCAGGTGTAAGCAAGCCATGCTGCTTAAAAGATACCATCTTTTATTAGGTGCACAGTGAGTTGTAACCTTTTGTAGGATGGGTCTGTTCGGCTTTGGAGTGTTTGGATTTTTTGTTTTGTTGTTAATTTAAACATGCTGTTTTATGGCACTCAGAGTTCTGAATATAAGCAGGAAGCTGCGAGGTGAATAGATGGTCCTCTTGGTGCTTAAAGCTGCATTTCCTGTTGTCCTTTTGAGTGTCTGACAGGTCTGATATTTTATGGGGGAAAAAGTTATAATTTTTTTTGTAAGTTAGGAAAATAAGTCCAATGAATCCTGCTAAAAGGCAGCCTCATACTGTTGTCATTAATGGCTTCCCCTGAGAAACTGGCAAATTGATAAATTAGGCTTTCCCTCTGTGACAGCCTTTCACACACTCAAGATGTAGCCCTGCTTTAGTGTTCAGCAGCATTAAATCAATCTACTATAGAAATACTTTGCCTTCCTAGCTAGGTACAAAATATATCTAGAGACTTGGTGTGTCTGTTCACTATATATAGCTCTAAGTCATTTTGGCAATCACAAGAGGCTTAAATTTTGTATTTATGTTGAAATGCATCCCTAATTGAGATGTCTATATCGCTTCAAGCCTCTCTTCTTGAAAACCAATTAATACATTTCACACTAGAACACAGTCTTTTTATTAAGACTCAATTAAGGAAGATATAATGAGGCCAAAGTAGGTGAAGCTTTTAGTGTGTATTATACACAGCAGATCTTGAAAGATAGATACAAAGTCAAATCTCACTTTGAACCTGCTTTCATCTAGTTGCAGTAGTAAAAAGTCCTATATGGTGCCCGTACCGGCAAGAAGTTCATAAATAAAAAAACTAAGCAAACCAAAATTACCATCCATAAGTAAGAGAGGAATTTTAGTTATGTCCCCTGTGAACGTGGGAAACCAATCTTTTTGCTTCAAGCTTTTTTATAAAGGGTGATGTCTTATTTCATTAGCTATTACCAGATGCTACTAAATAAATGTCTTCATACAAATACCAAGATGTAGTGTAGTTTCTCAGCATTGCATGGGATATGTAGCTTTCAAAATGCACTGGGTGATACTTTGAAAAACCCATGGTACTGTTTGCTACTGTGCTTTGTGACACCTACAGAACCGAGATGCTCGTGGGAAATCTCTAATGTGAGAGGGTTGCAGTAAGAGCTGGTACTGACTGGTCTTAGTAGTCTTGGCCAGCCTGATAGAAAACATGGTAAATTTGCCTAAAAGTTCGTCAAAAATCTGGACTTAGGCTACAGTATTTAAGAAAGTTGAAAATAGTGTAGTTGATTATGAATTCATTAATGTTTTCAGGCAGAATGTGTCTCAATTAAACACAGGTTTATATATTATAAGCTGATTTACAGTATGTGTTTTATCAATCCAGGCTGTGATTAAGTAGAGTAAGAAATGTGATGAAAAAGTTAAAGAAAGAAGATAGAAGAGAAGGAAAATTGCATATGTCATCCCTACAAATCATAGAATTGTGGACTCACAACTCTGGGTTAACTGAGAGCTGAAGGTCCAGATCTATTAAGTTTTTGCTAGGTCTGAACCTCACAGTATACACCCAGTGTTACTGGAACTGGGATTCTGGAGATCTTGGAAATATTTATTAAAATTTATAATAAAGATATAATAAAGATATATAATAAATATAAAATAATTTATAATAAATTTTTTTCTGAGGCTTTGGTAGCAAGTTTCATTGTATTTGGAAATGACATTTCTAACTGCAAGATGGATGCCTTTCCAGAAGTCTTTAAGTTATACGTTCAGAATTCTTACTCTTTTCCGTTTTAAATATACGATAATCTCTGTGTAGTCTTGGCAGATGCTCACAGTTTCTCCTTATGGATAAATGAGGGGATGATCCATGACACCAGCCACTTATCCTAAAAGGATTACTTCTTCCCCAAAATGTGGTCTTTTTGAAGACACAAAATTAAACATTAGCCCAAGAACAAAAAAAAGGTGTGACATTGTCAGAAGTGTAAGAATCTGAGTCCTCCAGGGCACCAAGGTGCCAGAATAACTCAAATTTTCAAAGGGCTTATGAATATGTATTAGTTTATTGATCTTTGCATACAGGATGCAGCGATAATGATGTTTGATTATAGCTCTTTGATAATTAATGAGAGATTTTAAGTGCAAAAGTCCTTCTTGTGTATATCAGTGGGATTGTTGCCTTAAAAGTAGTTCAAGAGGTGGTTCTTCATTTCTCTTATTTGAAGAAAAAGTAAAATCACATACATTAGAAAAATTCTTTTGAAAATAAGTAATGCATGTATATGTTGCTAATGAGTGACACTCGGATGAGTGTAAATCCATTTTCAAGTACGTAACTTAACAGAATTTATTTTTCGGGTGCAATAAAGGTAATTAAAAAATAAATAAAAATTTTAAGGAAAGTTCCAAAAAGTCTCAGCCAGTATAGCTAAACGAGTTCTGTTGATAAATACTTAAAGGGCTGTAGAAGAAGTAGAAAAAAATCATCACGGCTTTCTGAAATATCTGTTAACATATTTAGCAAGATTTGAAAGAAAGCACTTTGGCCAGATTCCTGAGCTGTAGTTCTTTTTGTCCTGTTTTAGAAAATAAAATTAATATACTCAAGCCCCAATTTGATATTGACTTATTGTTAGAACTCTTATGACACATCTCCCAGGTTTGGGGCCATTTTTACACAGGTGAACCCAGACTGTCTGTCGTCTGAGGGCTTTATGAAAGAAGGACACTTTCCAAGACAACGTGTGTGGCTGTAAAGAAAGAGGAAACCAGGATTTGGGAGTTTATCATTAAATAAACGTTCAGTTCTCAAGTGTAAATCCATTTATTTGTTGGACTTAGCTAGACTTTAGTCCAAAAAAAGAGGTCATCGGGCCTTCATCCAGCAAGGCACTCAAACACATTCATAAGTTTAAATACATGAGTGACTGGACTCAAATCATGACATTAAGTGTTTTGTTTGGGGATCCATTGATTGCTTTTTGGCACCAACCTCACTCTTTCTTTAAATGAAGTTAGTCACAAAATTAGAAGCCTTAGTTCCCTTCCTTGTTCAGATAACAATACCACATATAGGATGGAGCGAGACCTTTCTTCATTGAAGAAAACAGTATTGTACATGACTTCTTTTAATTAGGGCTTGGTCTGAAGATCCTTATGGTGGTCTCAGCTTGAACTGGCCCCAAACATCATCCCATCAAGAATACAGTAATTTAAGGTTCTTATTTTCTAATTCGGTAGAGCAGTTACTCCTTATCTTTTGAGACTCCCTATAGGCTGTGGATGGCAAACAGTTCTTGTGTTTCTGGCTGCAGGTGTCAATAGTTTGCTTTATAACTGGGGCCAGGAAGTAATTTTGAGGCACTAAGTGGCTCTTTGCAGCTGTAAAAATAACAGCAAAAATGGGCTGTTCTGCACAAGGGTCCATCCTGCCTCAGTTCTGGATGGTTTGGGGGGCTGTGGTGGTGAGTTAGCTCAGGTACAGCAGAGCTTCACAGAGGCGAGCTGATCTGCCTCCTCTGTTACAGGGAAGGTCGTGGAGCCTTTCCTCTGTTTCAGAGCTTACCATAGGGTTGGAATAGCAGGTTTCTTTCAGCCCCTGAGCTCCACCAATGTTCTACCCTAACCATCATTACCATAATGTCTCCTTTGGTGATGCAGGATGCCTGATGTATCTGCTCTATTTGTGAGCTTCTTGGCTTCCTTTTCTGATATTCCCTCTTTACCTTTCTTTAAACAGCTTTAGTTAATTACCTAAATAGCCCATGTGAATCAGATTAGAGAATTTGAGAATCTTTCCATATGGCAGAATGTCTGGGTTTGTTTTCCAGTAAGATTGGACAGTTTTTCTCTGAGTACTTAATTTTTCTGTGAAAAGCATATTTAAAAAACAATCCTGGCCCACCTCAGGATTCTTATTGTCAAGAATCCAACTAAAGCCAGGAAATCAAACTGAGTTTTGTTTCATTTTCCTTCCTTTTAAGGCATTGTTAGGGCTCCCCAGCTGCTGGGGTATATACCAGTCTGTATCCCTTTGCTGCTCCGCAGCAGCCCAGCATTGCCTTCTGCACGTGTGCTTAGGTGGGAGCTACTGTTAACCATGATTACACCACACAGGGTGCAAGCCCCCTGATACAGAGGCGGAGTCAAACTGAAGGATTCATTTTTCCTCGCAGTGTACATTGCTGAAGAAGAAATAAAGGGGTTTTTAAGATGTTTTTCTATTTTCAGGTGGATACAGAAAAAGCAATATCAGACAAGTAAAGAACATTTTGCACTGGCAGGACATTAGAATGCTTTGTGTGTCACTTATGTGACACAAAAACATATCTTTTTGCTAGTTTTACCATTTTTGGTTCTGAAGCTGAGAATCAAAAGAGGAGTATTTTCAAATTTTATTTCAAAAACTAATTGAATGGTTATATATATTACCTGTGTTTATTCCCATTTTTTCTCATGGAAGTGCATCACTTGACAGAAACTGCTCATGGCTGCCTCAAGGATGACCAGAAAATGGAGTGAAGACACACTCTTTGATATGAAACTTCTCCTTGTGGGAAAAGTTTGCTTGGGAATATATTTTGCATGAGGATTCCAGCCCTTGTCGGAAATGTATCCCAGAGGAAACTTGGAAATGCTGTAATAGCCAACCTCTGTTGCAGATTTACCAATGAAAATCTTTCCTACTTAGATAGAAAAGATGGCTTGACTAGATTGCTGAAGTGTGATTGTAAAGAAAGTTTCCCATGAGAAGGTCACATTTATGTCTTTAAAATTAAACACATCATTAAAAGGTCTTGGCTGAATCAAGGCTTGGGAAACACAGATCAGTGACTCCACTTTCACACCTGAATACTTATGAGGCAAAATGTGTGAGGCTTGTGAAGCTTTATCCCTAGTTTTTCCATTCAGTGCACTGGCTGGCAGATAGCTAAATTCTCTCAAGATTATTTTTTTAAAACATGGTAGCATCCTAACTGGACAAAACCAGATAGGTTATTAATGCATTTCCTTTTTTTTTTTTTTTATTTTTCACAGATCCAGAAGTGTTTGCCAAAAATGTTTTCCCGAACAGACAAACGGGAGGATACAGGAGCTAAAGAAGCTGTGCCCACTGAATGGATTTGCCAAATGAGTCAGAAGAGCACATTTGGAAGCCAGGGATCAGCACATTATTGCCCTGACCAGGGACTTATGCAGACAATAATTGCAAACTGTAAGAATGGGAGATGGGCACCATTGGAACTTTATTACAGAGGTCAGTACATCGTGTAAAATCATGTCTCTAACCCTCTGTACTTCAGGCAGTGGCTCAGTCATTCAGAACTCTCTGGACACCTCCCTGCCTCGTCAGGCTGTTTTCAGATAGACTATACACACCTGCCTAAGATGAAAGTTGAAACACATTGATTTTGACTGGATAGAAGGAAAAAACTTTTTACTTTGAGGACAGTCAAGCACTGGAACAGGATGACCTGGAAGATTTTATAGTCCCAGTTTTTGTGGATTCCTGGGGGGTTTTCAAAACCTGACTGAGAAAAAGCCTGAGAAACCTGGTCTGAGCTTATAGCTGACCCTGCTTTCAGCAGGAGATTGGACTTTGGTCCTTCAATGAGGTCCTTGCCAGCCTGAACAAACCTGTAATCTTTATATTTTGCTTGTGTTCATGGTGATGAAGATTCTTGGCCTTGGGTACTTTTCACAAAAAAAATTAAGGTCAAAGAAGGAACTCCAACTAAGAGAGCATCATCTAGCTCTGAATGTAGGGAGATTAATAAGTGCTTTTTCTTGAATTGCTGTGTTCTGCCATTTGATCTGCTGAAATGTGGCCTATAAAATATCTGCTGAAACTACCCCAGCACTAAGCCAGAAAACTCAAGTTAGGTTCTGATACTTGCTCAGAGGTGGGAAACATTAAAACTGAAGAGATTCCTGGGGCTAAGATAACTATCTTCAGGTAGTGAGATCTTAAGATACTCACAGAGGATTCTGCTGGGTAAGTTAAATTTCCCTGCAGTTGCTGGTTTCCATCTGAACATAGCCAAAATCTCTGCTCCTTTGTGGGAAACTGGTTTGGAGGGAAAGAAAAAGAAATCAAAAAAGAAAAAAAAAATGATCTAAAGAAGTTTCTTTGGGTAAGTTTAACAGATATGAAAAATTTACTTTCATGTATTTTCTGATTGGTCGTGGGTGTGGAAAGTAATTGCAGACATTTCAACAAAAAGTTGCCATTTAAATCCTGGACACTAGACCAGCTGTTCAGTCCCACTTCTACACATCAAAATTGTATTAGAAGGGGGCAGTCAATGTTGTAAGTCACTCTGGGCTCTTATGTAGAAGAAACATCAAAGGAAAATATTTTTCCTTTTACCCCCTACTTCTCTTCCCTTCATGCTGCCTGCTGGGGCGTTTTTAAAAGCCTATCTCCATCATAGGCACATGGTTGGGTTTTACCTTTATCAGGCACAGAGGAGGCAGACCAGCCTTTTGAAATTTCTCAGCAGTCAGCAAGAATAAAGTGGGCATCCTAGTGGTAGGAGTAATTTTCAGCTTCCTGACAACAATTGGCAGAATGCTGGGAAAAGCTATTAAAAATGAGGTTCGATCACCAAAGTCTATTTTGGCCTATATTTAATGAGATGTGTCAGCTAGAATTTACAGTAAGTGGCTAATTGTTAATAATGTGCCTGTCTCAGACATCTGTGACTTCAGCAGATCTGCACAATACAACCCTATGTGCTTGCTAGGTTTTGCTTTATTGGGTATCTCAGGTCAACTTAGCACTGTGGTGAAGGAACAGAATGTGACAGGAAAAAGGGCATTGTTAACCTTCTAAAAGCTTGTTTGTTATATTGTATAATATATATATATTGAACATACTATATGCCTATGTAAATTGCAACAAATAAGTCAAAAATTAAAAATGAATATGTGACCCCAATATAGCAGTGGCATTTCATCTCCCTTCTCAGTTGTGCTCAGGAGCAAGGCAATGGTCTGTGGAGAAGGATGTTTGTGTTTAAGGCACTGTGGGGCTTGGTTGCCAAGGTTCCTTCATCTCTTTTTGTTTCATTTTTTTTTTTATCTGTATAAAACTTCTTTCCCTAACAAAAGGGGGGGGGGTGCCCACTGAAGTGACCGAGGGACAGTCATAAGATCCTATAAAAAGGTCATAAGACAAAATATGAACAAACCTATACCTCACTTTCTCAGTCTTTTGAACACCAAGGTTTTGAAGACAACTACGTCTAGTAAATGAACCACCCCCAAACTTCAGAAAAAAACCCATTTAAGAACACGTTTGTAGCTCTGGGTGCACCAGGCCAGGGCTCAGTGCTCTCCCGTCCCACTGCAATGTGTGTGCTTAGAGCCAGTCAGGACCACTTACTAAGGCCATCTCCTGACTGTGCCATGTTCCCAGGGAAGTCACTGTCTGAGATATTTAGTACTTCAGATTTTCTTCTAGAAGGATTCCAGAGCTTTGCTTTCCTTCTGCCCTTGTCTAGTTCAGTAAAGTTTTGAGAAAGGCATAATATCTTCAACTAAACTAACCGATGTAGTTGAAGAAAGCAAGGAAACTTTAGGAGTTAAAAGTCTTTTCTTTTGGATTTGAAATGAAACAGGCCTTGCTTAAATCCTTTCACAATCATATAAAAAATTGGCTATTGTTTCTGGCGGTGCTTCTTGACAAACATTTTCCTCTCATGAAAACAGAAACTGCATATAAAGATTATTTAGTTCCCAGTTTTCTTTATCAGGCTTTTGCAGTTTCTGATAATGAACAAAATTTGGGAGACTGCTTCCCTCATGTTTCCAGAATGCATTCTGAAGGTCTGGCATAGCTTCTATAATCCTGTACATTGTAAGGAATGTCAGGAAACAGAGTGTAAATGATCAAACATGAGTAATAGGAGTTGACAAGAATGATGCACTTTATTTTTCATGTTCAAAAAAAAAATCAGAACTGTATATTTTACAGGTTGGAAAACTGATAGAAACTGTAGACAGTTTGGTAATGGTACTTAGTGGAAACACTGGTAGGCAGTAGTGTAGCACAGCATGTTGAATAGGTACCCGGACATTAAGGATGCTGGAAAGACACCAACTGTGTGAATGGGTTTATGGTGGCTGTGCAGGCCAAAAAAAGTTCTTGAATTAAAAGGTGAGCTTGGGAGATAGACGGCACATCCCTATAAAGACCTGCACATTGGAATGGATCTTGTTCATTGAGCATGCGGTCCGGTATTTCAGTCATTTTGTTTGCAAATAATTTTACTTGATAGATTAGGTAATTTCTGAGCAATAAGCTTTTATTCCTCTTTCCATCTTCTCTGCTACAAGTTTCCTCTTAAAAATGAAGAGTTTATAAACCTATGAAGTGCAGAAGAAAGGAAAGGCATAAGATGGAGAAATTGAAACTGAAGGGAAGGTGGCCATCCTTGGAGCCAGACTCCCTGAGTGTCACTTGTGGTAGGGCACAGGTGCCTTACTGTGGTCTGTAGAATAAAGTGAGAGACTGCTTTTGTATGTGTTACTCTCCTTACAGGTGATACATTCTGAGTACTTTTCAATAGTTTATTTACTTCTTTAATTTTAATTCTTTATTTTCTTATCAGACGTCTCCAGGGTTACAATGATAAAATTAAATTTGGTTCCTTGGGCTTTCATCTTGGGCTTGTGTATTGAGAATTTTACTTTTTATTCTAGAAACAAATGTTCAGTTGTTTATTCATTCACCACCTGTCTTTACAAAGTATTTTGTTAGTTTATGAATGTCATTAGAGGAAATATCCAGGAATACCTTACCATCCTTCTGAAAGCATCATTCTCAGCTTCACAATTGATATATTTTAGTAAAGCAGTCTAGATATCATCCAGGAGATCTTATTTCTTTTGAGCCTGAAAAGTCTTCATATGCTTGCTGAGTGAGGAAGGTCCACATGAAGGTTCTGTATCACTTAGTGCCTTCTCATCACAAATATCTTTTGGGCAATCTACTGAAGCTCTCAACTCCACAAGTAGCCAACAGAAACAGTTTGAGCAAAGGTAATGGTAAAGCGTTTTAGTTTTGTAACCTAAGAGTTTTTAATGGAGGTAGTGCAGATAGGCAGATGTTCCACAGGGATCTCAATAGTTTTAGACCCTACTAACTAGATTTATTTTTCGGAAGATCTTATGCTGCAGTAGACAAGGTTGTTTGCTGGTTTAGCAGTTAGCACAGCATCACATCACATGGTGGTGAATTAAACAAATGCATTTGAAATGCAGATAAACAATATTGCCAGAACAAAGGTCATATTGGCAGTAGTTTCATAAATTGAAATTTCTGTGATGAAATTTTCTTAAAGTTTATTTCCTGACAGCTGGTGTTGTAGCATGCTCCTGTGCTAAACTCATATTGTTGGCTTTTTTTAATTAATTGGGAAAATATTCTAATGACGCATATGGAGGCAATATCCATGGAGTCATTACATCACAGGGATGAGTCATGAACCATTAGCAAAAGCTGACAATAGTCTTCTGAATTTTCCTTGTCAATTTGCATCTTGAAGAAAGCAATAACATGTACTACTAATGTAGAAAGATAATTAAATATGGAGTATAGATGAGCTTTCTTTTTAGTTAGGACCATTTTAGTGTGAAGGATAATGTAAATGTCATCTGCTTAAAGGAAAAGACAGTGATTCTCCTTGAGAGTGATTTCAAAGTGTGTAATCCTTGTACTGCAATCCAGTCATGTGAAACTGGGGCACACTTTTATTCTAAACTGCTGTGAATTTGTGGTGGATATCTGGCTAATTTCCAAGTCAAGCAAGATTACAATTCTTGCCTTCAATAATTTTCACAGAACTAATTCAGTCTTCAAAGGCATGAGAGGTTAAATCTGGGTCAACTGACATCCTTCTTGCACAACAGCACGTCTTCAGTTAATTATGTGGCATCTAAATGTGTGTTCTGTGTTGTCATACTGACTAAAGTAAGCCTAAAAATAGTATAAAAGAAAAAATTTAATTGATGAAGATGAATGCACAGACTGCCAGCCTGGCTTATTTAATAGCTTCTTCAAATGTATTGGAGAGGAGTTTCAGCTCAGAGCCCATTGTCCAATGCTGCAGCAGATCTGTCCATGCAAAATCTTACCAAGTGTTAATAAAGATAATATTTTCTCAGGCTAAGCTCTACTGACACATGCATGAAATCATTAGAATGTATCAATTCAGCTTGACTTAGACTTCTAACAGTAAGAAGTATCTGCAGAATTACATATTCATTATTTTACCACATCAAATAGATTATAGTGGGAATCATAGAGCTTTTTGTTAGTAATTAACCCAGTATATAGACAGTTCTAAACTACAACACTGCCACATCATTTAAACGACACTGTTGAACCCTCTGACAGTAGAAGGTAATGTAATAAATTATGTCTTGCTGATGTAAGAAAGGATGTAGGAAAGCAAGAATATATCTGATACTACAGTAAATATGAAGACTTGCACTCTAGGCAAAGCTGTGACACTTGGTTTCTTATTTGTGTGAATCCTGTTCATGCTCATATCAGTCTGAATGTGTGTAAACACAGCAGTGTCTGCTCAAGAGCATCAGATTAACTGATCTCTCTGCTCCTGTTTGTGCTCTAGGTAATGTGCTTACAGCAATCATGAGGTGCTCGTTCAGGTTTGTACAGGATATCCTTTCACACCAATAAACTCAGCCGGGGCCTGTAAGCCCTGCACATTTTCAGTTTATGTAGTTGTGTCACTCACCATCTCCTTTTCTACCTGATCCGTTTGCAACCTCATTGCAGCATGGCTGCACCTTGTGGGACATGACTCCAGAACTCCTGCACAGCTAATTCTATCATTCCACCTCTATGTGTTTGCCATCCTGGCTGTAGCTGTATCCTACACACTTCATTGCCAGCAGTGGTCCTGTAGCATCATTCCAATGTCAGCCAGATGAGCACAGTCCTGGAGCAAGTACTGTAAGGCACATGTTTCAGCAGCTTCAGTTTTCTCACCTGCAGAATCACTGGACTATATTGCATTGTTAAAATGAGATGAATATGATCCAGAGGTCTGGAAATTTTCTAGCTACATTTAGCTGCTGAGGAGAGCCAGCCATTTCTTGTCAGGGCTTCAGATATTCCTGGTTAGAACCCCAAATGCAGAGCTAGCTTCCTGCCTGCCATGATTCTGTTTACAGAGAAGGTGAATTTTAAATGGAAAAAAATACCACAGTTGGGAAGCCTCAGAATATAAAATAAATAAAACAAATAGTAAAAACTGGGGTGTCAGACAACTCCGCATAGGATGCTGTTTCTCTGGGTATCCTGGGAATGAAATTCGAAAGACCTCTATCTATCAGTGGGTCCAGGGCTGCCCTCACAGCAGAAGACTTTGAGTAGCTGAAACATCAGTTCAGTAAGTACTGCTTAATATTTCTATACTTTTGCGGGACATTTCTGTGTTAAGAACTCCTCTGATGAATGACTGTAATGCAATAAGGAATTCTGGCTTTTCAGGGAAGAATTAACTCTGATCAAGGGCAGGAAGCCACATGAGGGGTTTGTTCAGGGGCTGTTTCCAGCTGTGCCCCTGCCATATGCTTGTCAGGATGGATACCAGCTGTGGGGGCTTGGGGCACAGCAGGGTATTTGGGAGAACTCTATTTCTAGTTCTGATCATATTGTGTGGCCTAAAGGATTCATCTAAAGCACTGAGTAGTGTCTCAGTGTATGAGCCATAAGTTCCTTATGTTAATTTAGTTATTTACATAAAAGTAGATGTTGTTTGAAATTCCATAGATATAATTCATTACCAGCCACAAACAGATTACCATTGTGCATTAGCAATAATAATGAGCTATTTATTATTTAACAAAAATGTAGAACCATAAAATAGCTTATTAAAATATTTGTGAACATTGTTTAATTATTGGATTAATGGAAATGTCTAATGCTTTTCTTTAAAATGTCATAGACTAACAAAAGCAAAAGAGCTGCTTCCTCATCCAGAGGTGCTTCTGGCACTCAGTAGCACTAATATGAATGTTATGTAGACACTGAGAGCTGAATGAACCCATCTGCCTGACAGGAGCAGACTGCACCAGGGCCTCTGTTGCTTTTCCCCAGAAATGTAGCCTGTGTTTGTATTTTGTTTTGAGATTGCACCAACAGAAAGAGGTGCAAGTTGAAACCAAGTTAATGCTCAACGTAACCACTTTAATATCACAAAAGATGTGTGAAGTCACTCAGTCTCTTTTTCTAAGATACCTGCTCTGTATCACAGAAATGACCACAGAAGTATTTTTATCTGATCTTTTTACTAAAAATTCAAATTAATTTGTTTGGTGCTTTTGTCCAAAAATAGGCCTGCAAAATATCCTGATAACGTAAGTTTTTTGACACTTTCTAAACAAAGCTATCTTTTTTTAAATTATTTTTTCCTAAAAATTTATTTTAATATTTATTACTGATTAATTTTAAATTTTAAAATTATTAAACTACTGTTATAAACATTTATAGTTTGCATTGAAATGAAATAGTAATTTTAACGTGTAATATTTTAAAATGTGTAACAGCTTGCTCCACTGAAAAACATCTGTTTGGATACACACACACGTTTGTATTAAAAAAAACCCTAATATGTTAGAAGTTGTAAGCAGTATAAGAGGAGTAGATTATTGTACTAATATGGTTCGTGTCCTTCAAAACGTTCCTGACACACTGTAGACCAGGTGACACTGTGGACTTTTCTGTCTGCTGATATTTCTTCTGCCTGAATCATTGGCCCAAGCCAATGATTCAAGGAGTAGGAAAGATAAAACCCTGGATAGTTTAGAACAAGAACCTGCTTTGCTATTGTAGGATGAGCTGTGTTAACAAGCTACAGATGCTGAGTTTAACAAGGGTGTTTTTAATTAGCAGATGGGTGGGGAGAGCGGTTCTGCCTCTGTATATAAACCAAAGAGAGGCCTGGTGAAGTCAGTAAGTAGGAGGACTGTGACTGGTTGTGGTGCTTGGGATGGAGTCATTTATCAGCATGTAAGCTGTTCTTCAACATTTCATTAAAAATCTTGTCCTTGTTTGGGTTTCATGTTGTAATGAGTGTGCTTTGGGGATGTATTTAGGAAGCTCTGATAAAGTAATTTGAAAGCCCTGAAATGATTTTCTGTGGCAAGACCAGGGATTGAATTGAGCCTCGAGACTGAATGATCCTTAAAATTGAAACAATGTGTCTAATCTTAATTGAGCTTTGTTATCCAGGGAGCTCTGGTAGAACAGATTTCAGGAGGAAATCTTGCTGAAGAGAGTAGGGGTGGTATATTTTCATTTGCTGCTGCAAGTGAGGGTGGTGACAAGGATCTTAGTGCTGTACCTTGTAAAAGCTCTCCAGAAGGTCTTGAGCTGGTGATGAGTCTGAGGATGTGACTGGCTGCCTGAAAGCAAAACGTAGGACTTGCTTTCTAACAGGTCCTATCTCTCTTGTTGTGACCAATGCCCTCTATCATAGACTGGTGTGTAGGACCATTTTGGGTATCTGCCCATATCATTAAGGAATGAGTCTCGGTTTGAAGTCTAAGCAGTATTTGTTTCCTCTTGGACAGTAGAAGCTCTTTATTTTTTGATCTTTGTGTCATATCTTGAAAATATGAGAGTTCAAATCTAAAAAGCCATTTAATGAAGATGTTCTTCTGTTTGAAAATAAACATCTATCGCTATAAATTGTGTTTCTTTGGTAGCCTTGATAATTTTTTTTCCCCCAAGGGAAAACAGGTCACTCTGGTGGTTAATATGCTTGGTAGGGGTCTGTAATAGTTTGTAGGAGCTGCTAAGAAAAGTGCTTAGAAAAAAAGAATGGCAGAAAACATATTAAAAGGTACTTACTGTGTTAACACTTACTAAGTGTTATCCTTCTTGAGGCACTGCAAGCAGCTCCATCAGGATCCTGCTGAGGTGGGAGTAAGCTGGCTATTTCTAACAAATGGACAGTTGAAAGGGAGTATATGCCTCAGGAAAGGCACAGACAGAAAATATCTGCTTTTTTAAATTTTGGTGTGTGCATATGGAGTTCTGTAAGGAAAGAGAAAACAATGCAAAGGCAGAATAAATGGTAGAAGGAGGACACAACCACATCTTTCAGTAGAGGCACTGCTTTGTAGTTAGGAGAAAATACAATATCTGTAGTTAGGGTAATTATTTAAACTGAGAAGGAAGAAATTAATTTCACCTTAAGAGACAGGGAATTTCTACCCAAACATTCATATTTTGCAAGCTCTTTGGATTTATGTCACTTTGTAATTTCTTTGGCTAGCACAAGTGATGAGTGAAGCATGGAATACTTAGTCTGTATTTTCTGATAAAAGCCTTTCCAGGCAGGGAAAGGGCTTTAATCCATCCAAAAGAAGGGATGTGATTTTTAAAAGCAAACAAAAATGTAAGTATCAGAACTCCAAGCGTTTGCTTTGATTTGTGCATTGTAGTTCCAAATAAAAGACAGGCTTTCTTTTTAACACTGCTGCCTTGTCTTTTTATAAAGCAAATGGATTTGTAGAAGAACAATATTTGTACCAACAGCACATGTTAAATAACCTTACAATAGGACTGTATTTCGTGCTTTGAATAAGGAAACACAGGTTGGGTTCCTTGCCTGTGCTTTTAACTCCAGTATTGATGTGGCCAAATGTGTAGTCAGTCTTCTCTTCACTAATTTCTTCTTAATGTATAATTGGACAATAATGTTGTTACATTTATGCTGTTGCACCAAATATTTTTGGATGCTACTTGTTAGATTCACCTGACTAAATCAAAGCCAGTAGAACAGTATATAGCTCTGACAGATTGAAACTGTCTGAACCTCCCATAGAGAGTGATCTACCCTGAAAATATGCCTTTTAAAGTAAAGCAATTTTCTTTTACTACAAGAATTATAGATTATATAGAAGCAGTTCTGCAACATTCATTCATTCACATGCTGCTGTGAAGGGACAAGTCATGTGAATGGATGCTTAGAAAGAAGCACAGAGATTAAAAGATTCAGGATGCCATTTTTGTAAACTATAATTTAGAGAGCTGCAAGCTGTGTTCTGTAATCAGTGAAATTATAGGCACACAATTACTGTTTTCGTTACTAAAACTTATATTTCAATATACTGTTGCAAATCCATCTTGCTCTCCAAATAACATCAACAACTCCTCCAACCCTTTAGAACTCATCAGGATAGTATTCAAATTCAGTTCTGTCAAGGTCCTATGGCAGGTTACTCATGATTTTCTAGATTATCTACAGAAAAAGTAGGACAGTGCAGAAAGTGCATTACCATGTCCAGTGGTTACAAATTCAACCTGTCCCGGCATGAAGTGCAGATAAAGTTATTCCTCAGTTGGGCTGCAGTCTTGCATCTTTGTCTGAAGTGGTTGAATGTGTTTCTTTTCATGTCACAGGCTGGGAAAGCACCTGAATTTGCTGCAATCAGTGACAGGTTCTTTAGCTCAAACCATCTCCAGTGGTGCACTCGAACAGCTGTGTGGGGAGGAAAGTTGTGGCACTTGGCTGATCATCGCCACTCTGCTGCCTCTTTAAAATACGCAAAATGCCTGCAAATCTTGGTGTGGTTGTGCTCCATAATGTATTTCCACCAAAGTGAACTTAGCAGACGTAGGGACTTGGACCTGTTCGACACACTGGTTGACCTAACCTGAAGTAAATTAGAAGCAAATTGGAAGCAGGTTGAAAATAACAGTTCTGTTCACGACCTGAATAATTGTATTCTAAGTAAAACTTAGAGGACAAAATCTGTCTAGATGGAGACTTAACACCCACAAAAAAGTCTTCCTCAGACTTCCCACAGAAGAATGTCCCTTTTGGTGACACTGAATAGTCCCTTTGAGGGAGGTTTTGTAATCAGTGTCATAAGCAATCCTTTACTATGGGTTGAGAGATAAGGTCGGAGGTGTTTCTGGAAACTAGTTACAAGATGACCTGAGCCGAGCAACCAACAAACCAGACTCTTTAGTTTAATGAATGCTCCCAAATACTTGGTGGTTTGTATTCTCCAGAAAGACTGCAAGGCCTGCCAAGGACTGAGGCTGCTCCAGCATGCCTGGCATACACAGCACACAGAGTATTTCCTAAGAATTATGCACACCAGCAACTTGGATTAATGCTGCTTTTACCAAATGCGTATGTAGTTCCATTTCGTTATCTGAAGTCTTTTCAAAATGCCTTTGAAATCCTGATCTCCAGGAGTCAGTGCTTTCAATTTCTTCTGCGTACATTCGTCACTAGATTGTTACTGCAAATTTCCAAAGCACGACTTGTATTCATATGCAAACTAAGTTGGGCGTGAGGCATGAGAACATACCACTCCTTCTCGAATTGAACTTGCAGGCCTAAGAAATCCTAATGTGCACAAGAATATCTCGGAAGTGCTCTGCACCCACTGGGAGAATGGTTAATGGGAGATTCAGCAGCAATGAGCTCTTCTGATATCACAATTTGCTCTAGAAGACTCGTTTCAGCAGAATGGTGGCAGAGTTCCAAGTGTAGTTAAAATCTACAATAAAACCATATACATAATATATAAAATGCTAAAGGTTTAAGGAAACCTAGAAAAGATTCTGATAGTTTTATCAGTTTTATTGTCATTCTGCCCTTCAACCCCAAAAAACCAGTTTCTCTTTAGAAAAATGTGCTGCTGTTGTGATGGAAATGAATGTAGGTGTTTGTAGGGTTAGATAGTGTTTATCAGTTGGTGTACAGTGGGAAGCTTCTGCCTTTTGAATGGCAGCAGTAACAATATTTGGTGTTGCATCAAACTATTCACTGAAGGACTGTTATGATATAAATGCAGAATTTGAAATAAAGGGATGAAGGAAATGCAGATGTGAGTTAAAAAAGTGGATAGGTTTGCTGCCCCTGATAAGTTTTGCATTGCTGAGTGGGAATGACATGTTTGTGTAATATTCACTTGAAAATATGTATTTAGGCCTGTTTGAAATTTTGGATGTGTTGGTGTATTAATTTTTCTCAGCTTTGTGAGCGTGTATGTATTTCTTCGGGAAGTGTGTTTATGTTTAAATGTCATGTTCTATCTGACACCAGCTGTTACTCTTTATACTTAATTTTACTTGCAGTTTGTGGTTTGGTGGTGGTGATTCTAAACAGGTGGGAGGATGATCTAAACAAGGCTCATAATCAATTAATTTACTTTAGCTGTGGCAACAACCTGATCCCAACTGTCCTGTATCCTAGAATTTGGGTTTATTTTTTCTGGAATGCCACATGGCTTCTTAAAGCTTTCTATGTGACTGAAACCTGGTAGATATTTAATGTCATGACAGTGCACTTCAAAGCAGAAAATCAGAACTTGAGAAGTAAGTTTCCATTTTTTTATCATCTTATTTCATGAAAATTTTCAGATATTTATAAATGCAAAGTCTGGACCCGTTAAATTATATTTTTGGTTGGTGTCAGAGGCATTTTAAAAGATTAGTGTGTCACTCATGGTAGTTGCTTTGTGGTCAAGGCAAACATCTGTGCTTTGATAGTGTGCCTGCAAAATCTTGTTTGTTCTTCAGTCCAGAGGACATTCACAAGAGCAACCAGAAGTGTTGAATGCTAATGAGATTGTGGCCTTAATTTGATGTCCTTCTCAAGCCCTGTCCTTAAAAATGGTTCTCAGGCTTTTTTTGTTTGGTTGGTTTTGTCTCTAGAGCGTTTCCTTTACTCCCCTGTGTGTGATATGATCTTCGTCTGCTTTTGTTAGAATGGAAATAATTCAAGCTCTTTCTATTGTGACTTTTTTTAGGTAGAGAGGCAAATAGAATGACTTTTTCTACAAACAGGATTAGAAAGTGTGCTCAATTTCTGGTTTTTACTCAAAGGTTATTGTAATTTTTTTTTTTTTTTTGCCCTTCAATTAGAACCATTTGAGGAATGGAGAAATGCTCTGCCATTACAGATTTAACCCTGAGAATACCTTAGTTACACTATGTAATTTCTTCATGAGTAAAAATTGGGTTTTAATCCAGCAGAAAATGGTGAAACAATGAGTGATTGAGAGCTGAAACTAGACAGATTTAGGTTGGATGTTAAGTATGAAATATATATGGGAGAGGGGGCTACTAACTACTGGAACATACAATTGAAGCTCTAGGGTTTGGTGGATTCTCTGAAGTTGATTGAAAATAATTCTGTAATTACATGGAAGTTATTTGGCCCAGTGCAGGAATAACTGGGGGAAACACACATGGTCAGCCTGCATGATCTCATGGTTTCTTCTGGCTTGAAATTCTGGGAATGAGAATTGTAAAAACATATTACTTCAAGTTCCTGTATATCAAAATAAGGTAGATTTTTATTCTGTGTTAAGTTCAAATTTGAAATGGCTTTGCTTTTTTTTTTGCCCCTGCCCTGCGGGGCCAGCAGTGTTCTCAGACTCATGTATCTTTAGGATGTGTATTGAACTCTGAAGTAGCCCCAGGCCAGTAACTTTTGAAATTCCTTCTGGGCCCTGGTGGTCCGTACAGGAGACAACTGAGATCTTGGTAGACTTAATAGGCTTGACCCAAGCATGAAATGTAACTTCTGGCACCAAAGGCTTTATTAACCAGTGGATCATATAGTTATAAACCTATACAAGCTACCATAAAATACCTGCTCAGATTTATTTCTGTGATTAGTATCAGGTACTGATTTGAACTAATAATCTGGGGAGAAAATTCTACCTCTGTCCTTAACAAGTTCTTGAGCAATGAAGTGACCCCTAGTAAAATACTTTTAGGCTGTATGTGTTTTTTATTGTTACTAAATTTCTCACTTTGAATGGAATAGACATTGACAAAATAATTGGTAGTAATTGTTGTACTGGTATCAGTTTTAATAAACCATTCAAGTAGAAAATATTTTACAGATCCAGCCTTTCCTATGTGTTGCCAGATAAAACTTTCACATCCTTCAGTACCTGGATTTTAAAGCCAGTACTTGTATTTTTCTTTCATGCTATATTTTTTTCTTGTTAATAATAGAGCTGTCATTTCTAATAAAATATGAAACAACCATCCAGGGAAATAACACTGGTGATAGATAGAGCAGGCTGAAACACTAGACTGAGTGAACACAAATGCTCAATAGCCTGGAATATAATTCTGTCATTAAACAGGACCTGTAGAGGGACTAGGACTGAATGCACTGGGGTGAAAATGCTTTGCACCTGGGAGGCTGATTCAGCCTCTGTTGGGAATGTTCTGGTCATTGGAATCAAAATAGGCTTCTGAGATTTGAAGGACTTCCTGCAGTGAAAGAAGAAATGCTGTCAAAAATCAGGCAGTGTTAGACTGACCAGAGGGAGAGCCCATAGGAATATGCACCACAAACTGACTCCTTTTGCCATCCCCTCTACCAGAAGATTCACTTTACTTGTCACCCACCTTTTTGAAGAAAAGGTTGTCAAGTCCAGTCAGAAAACTTGCACACAAAGGGATCATAGGATGCTCCTTAATGTTATTTTTCCCAGAATGCAAGGCAGAAGGAACAGTGCAGTAGCGAGCCCCCCATGTCCCCATTCTGCTTGAAATGGATGTGACCTGCGTAGGGAAAACTTGTTTTCTGTGTGGATCTGGGAAGTCTGTTTTTTCTCTATTTTAGCTCTCCTTTGCAAGGTTTGCCCAGTATATCAAGATAGACACTGTCAGCCACATGGCAAATTATTTCCCTTCTCTGTTTCCTCCTTCCCAAAAATGGAAATGAATATATTTCTTTTCTATCTTTGTGGAACACTGTGACAGTTCTGGATGGACAGTGCATTAGGAGACTTGAGTATCAGTTATTGTAAACAATGTTGTTTCTTTGTCCCCAAATATTGAAGACAAGCGTTTTTGGGGGGGATTCTGACTCGATATGAAAAGTAAAACTGCCTATTTAAATGATAATTATGCTCTTCTCATCCTCCAAATAACAGCTAAAATGTCTGTGTTTTTCTCATTGAGCAGTCTGGTTGGCTAATGGACGATGTCTATTTGCAGTTAAACCTACTGCAATGTTGACAATCAAGCATATACGTGGAACAGGGTAATCAGAAGGAATGCAGTTTTATCACCCATGTTAATTATCTAATATTTTCCAGCTTACAATTATGTGAAAATTCCTTAGGCATAAATGAAAATGAACCCATCAGTTACAATTTTGCTCAAGATAATGGCTGATGGAACATTTGCTGCTCCACAAAAAAATGGAAGCAAGAGCAAAATTAACAACTTGGTTGTTCAGGCTCTATAATATATAAATGTAGTCATATGTTACATGATGTGCATTCTTATTTCCTCATGGGGGAAAACTTCCAAGTTGGTGACTGGAATTATTCATAGAAATCTTTCTTTTCAAGAGGTTCCTGTGTGCAGCCGTTTCTAAAATTTCTAAAGAGAATGCTTTTAACAGCAGCAGATCTTGAATGTAGGTTATGAATGAGAGCAGAATTGATCTGAAAGCTATTGTTTACTATAATAATTATCAGAGATGGACTACAACAGTGCCTAGGAGAGCATGTGCTGCTTTATGCAGAAATAAGGCAAATACTCCCTGGCATGTCTCCTTTATATTCCTGAACAACTTGCCCTTTTCATTTTATTTCTCATCAGCTGAGGACTAATCTCAGTTACAATCATTCCAATCAGACATTCTCAAATGACCTTTAAATGCTTGGGAGAGCCACTGAGGATTATTTGTTAACCTCCATCCTTCAAACTCAAATAAGCATCCTAAGTTACTGAGGAGTGAGAGAAACCATGAATAACCAACATTTTTCAGGAAATCATCTTAGCAGTTTTACAAGCCCTGCAATCAATTTTCGTTTGGAAGTTTATCTTCAAATGAAAACTCAGAAAAACTAAATTATTCTCTTTAAAAAAAAAAAAAACCAAAAAAAAACCCCAAACAAAACAAAAAACCCCAAACAAACAAACTAAAAAAAAAAAACCAAAACAAACAAAAACCAAACAACCACAACTTGGGATTAGCAATGACTTTTTACAAGCATCTGAGAAACTGAGGGACAAAAAGCTGAGGTCCAAAGGAGGTGTAGGACCAAATACATTGAATTTTAGCTTCCCTAAATATTTAAGTTTCTTGATCAAACTGCAGGAAACAGACTTACTCTCATCAAAAGTCACAGACAGTGAGCTCCTTCTGCTCCTCAAACTGATTGTAGGTACCACAGACACAGATCTTGCCTTCCCTGTGTGATGAAAGTTGAAATATAAATATCTGAAATACGTTCCCTCGATTTCAGAAGAGGGGGTTATGATTAAACAGAGCTTGTGGCACAAGAAAAGTAAGGTAGCTTTCTCTGCCTTCTCTGATAATCCGCGGGTCAGGCTTAGCTCCAATAAGGACTAATGTAGAAATTCCAGGACTTTTCCATGTATAGAACAAAGAGTTATTAAATCTGATACTTGTAACAATGCAGGTTAAAGCCACTACCAGCTATTGACTGGCAGTGCCAACTGCTGATGTAGGTCATTATCCTGCTCTCTTACCTCTGATCAAAGTAAGGAGTTGGCTGTGTTCGCTTTGAGGCACTTGATTCTGAGTGATGTGAGCTGACAAAGCAGGCTGAGCAGGCAGTGATTCTCCAGTAGGTATCTGATATTGTTTTGTTTTGCTGGCAACTGTGCAAATCTGTGTTTGCAAGTTAACTCTGAACAAGAATTATATGGACAGAAGCAACACACCTGTTCAAAGATGGTTTGTTTATTTACCCTCTCCATTCTCACAGAAAGCACATTAGCAGTTCTATATGCTGTGAACTCCTTTGGCTTTCCAGCTCAGGAAACTTGCTGGACTGTGTTCTCTGTTTTGTAGGTTAAGGGGTTCATGTTTATTAAAATATTTCTTTATATTGACCATGTACTTTTAAAAATAATAGCAGTTTCTGATTTATTTTTTTTGTGCTCAATATCAAGAGATCTTTCTGTGCCCTATTTCTATCCAACTGATTTTAGTTTAAGAGTGTGTACTGAACTTAAAGAAATGTGTAGCTGTTTCTCCTCTGGTCAAACATTAATTAATAATTGTTTTGTTTCTTCATTTGCATAACTAGGAAACCATTGAAGCTCTAGAGGGCTGGGGTTTCCAATGTTAGTTCAGTTGGTAGGTGCAGCAAGATTGTCAAAGCAGTAACTTGGTGGAGATCTGTACGTTTTCAGCAGAGTAGCAAAAAAAAAAGGCAAAAAAAAAAAGGGAGGTGGGCTTGAAGGAATTATGCTTTAATTAATTAGTTACGACATTGATGTCTGTAAGTTGTGGAAGGTCAGCCCCTGCAAAGTAGGAAGCAGCTTTTTGCATCCTGCCACCAATCCTAGTCTTTGGAAAATAATGTGTTATCCTCACTAGAGGAATACCAACATGAGCTCCCCCAAGAAATCTCCCTTCCTTGCCATGGAGGTGAATTCTGCTGCTTAACAGAGTTTGGAGATCCCAATTTTAACGGAGATACCATCTGTATGTCACAAAACAGCATAGCCTTGGCAGAGCTCTGGTGCTAAATCTGCTGACACATGGAAATTGAGATTTGATCATTGCTTGCAGTGTCTCTCACCATAAGACTTGATTGTTTTAATTCCTTTAATCCAAGTTTTAATCAAGTGATCATGTGGCCACACTGGCTATAATTGCATGTATGGATTTATATGCAACAAATTAATAACCTTGCAACAAAACCAACAATTTAAAATCTTTCTTTTCATAGAGGAGTAGTCTTCTGGCTTTTTGCTGTTACACAATGGGATGTAATTTGCTTGTCAGTAGGTAACTGCTTAGGAAACATTTCTTCCTGATTCTAGGCAAAGAAAAAGAAAAAAAATTACAGCTTGCATTAAGCATAGAAAATGAGCAAGCCAGGGAAAACTGACTTAAAAATATTACTAACTTCCAAGTGAGTATGCTGATGCTTGTAGGGGGTATGTTGAAGATTTAATTACATCATGTGATAAAAGTATATTCTGTTTATATTTTGTTTATCCTAACAACAAACAGGAATTTTTCACATGAATTCTAGATCTTAATAGGCATTTCTGTAATGTATCATCATTATGCCTGTGTGTTTAACAAGATTGTGTTCCCTTTTCTCTCCTGTTGAATAAAATTGTACTTTTATATACGTGATAATGAGTTTTGTTAGATGCTTTTCAGTGTCTGCCAAAACTAAATAATTACCCTCCAAGAATGGGATGTTTTTGCCCAGAAGACTTTTCCCTTCCTCATTCTGCATAATATAAAAAAAATTCCATATAGTCTAACACTTTTTCCATTTTTATGTTTAAAAACCAATACAAAACTCCCAATCTTGTTTCTGCTGTAAAACAGTATGAACAGTTCAGCAGAAATAGAAAGCACTAAGCAAACTTTTTATTTTTAACTTTCATGTAAATTGACTCATCTTTTGGATATGCAACAACCTTAATAGATAATGTAGTTGATGTTCCTGTAAATACAGGCTCATCTCCACAGAACACTTGCTTTTGTTTTGTTCATACTACCTTTAAATATCTCAAACAGTGGATGCACTTCCCTTGGAGACTAATTTACAGGCCTAAATACTTAGTAAACAAGTCAGTTGAGGCTTATTATTATTCTGAGTATTATTTGCACTGTGATAGTTAATAGGGCTTGTTGTGCTAATCAATGTGAAAAACTATAATAGAGATAATGTCCTTTGTTTCCCTGAGCCAAGTGACCTCTGTAAACCATCAGCTTTTTTTCCAGTGGTGTGGGTGCTGCTCAGAGGCCACAGGGGAGAGGCCACAGCTGACCTGGCACAGGTCTGTCCCACTCTGCCTCCTCTGCTGTACCAGGTGCTTTCTGCAGATACTGCTCTGGGTTACCACCTTTGCACATGATACAGTGTTGGTTGGGTAGCTCTGTGCAATGGTATATGTACACATTAAAATAATGCGCAATGAAAATAGATTTCAGGTTTTTGGCCACTCTTTTGAATTGTTATCCACCCAATATATTGAATTTTCTCTCTTGTTTCTTTTCTGAAATATGGCTAGGTAACGTGCCCATGGCTACTGAGTCAAAAATCTTCAAGCTTTTAAATAAATAAAAGATATATTTTCAGCTAATTTCTTACCTTCTTTGCTTTGGAACCTACATGACTAATATCACACTTAGTAGTGACCAAAAAGATTCAAGTAATCTTTAAAAATAAAAATAAGAGTCATAACTGTCTCTACATTTGAGTAGTGCCAGGTACATCACAGCACCTTTTGCGGTGCCATATTATGTAAATTAACTTTTCTTAATGCTTAATAAGCTTGTTAAGCTTGGAGAGGCTCTGATTTCCATCAGTGTCACTTATAGGATGTGATGGCAAAATGAAGGTAAATAAATTACATTTATTGATAGGTTAATATGATTTTATGAAGAAAAATAAGAACCCATTAGTGCTATAAAATGAGCTGCAGTATTCAACAGAAAAATCAAAGTTCAGAGGAGTTTAATATGTGCTGATTTGTTTGTAGACAGGTTGATATTTCTTCTATAAAGAGATCTGTCCCTTGAAGTGCAGAATTTTTCAATACATCAGAGTAAAAAGGCTCTGAACAAAAGTAGTTTGACTGTATCCTTTGAAAAACAGTTCCTAAGTCCCTTTTTGGGTTTTTTAGTTCATGTTTTAGTCAGCAAAACAAACACACTGCTCAATGTTGCAGGCAATGATAACACCAGGGTAAACACAGGAAATGCTTTTATTAATATGATCTAAGCATTTAATTGCTTTCCTTGTAGTTTAATCTTATCTTTACACATTGAAGCAGTGCATATTGTATGTTTCTGATCCTCAAAGGACAGCTTTTCATATGGCATTGTGGAGTAAGACATTATCACCAGAAACCTGACAGGCCTGTAACATTGCTTGTCAGCTGAGGGGCTAGAAAGTTTGTTATAACTATGAAGGAGATGTGCAAAAGGTCATGGTTTGCAAAAGGCAATGCTGAATACCATTTTATAATTAAAGAAGGGGTAAAGTCAAGGTGTGCCATGAGATCTTGGTTCCAATGAGAAATGAAGTGTCAGAACTCAGTAAGCCCCAAACTGGAGAGTTTAGTCTCCAGATTATACATTTACAATCAGGTTAAAATAAAGAACCAAAGCTTTAAATTCTGAGTGACAAAAGAACTATAGTTGAACTTAAACCCACATATTATGAGCCATGTTTGTGATAAGCCAGTTATCAAAGCCAGTGATTCTCATGTTGCTCAATTTAAACTTTTTCAGGTTGCAGCCATGTCTGTCATTTGTGTAGAACAGAACAGAAACCAAACTAAGGGAAGCTTTTGTTTTGGTTTGTTTGTTTTTACTCACTATTTTAGCTTCTTCTCTTAAGGCAAGTGATGTACCACCAGGAACTCCTTTTCTCTTCCAGTTCTAGATTTGCTTTTCCTGCTTAAAAGTGGGTAGCTAGGATTGCAGGCCAGGTTTCAGATCCTGTTTCACTCATGCTTAGTATGTTAATCTCAATCTTTTTCTCTCTGTAGCGGGAATATATTCTCTAATATATTTTAGAACTGTGGTAGCACTGTACTAATGCCTGAATTTCAAATGTCTTTATGAAAGCCTGGAGTGAGTCTGCCATAATTACGGAATCTATTAGGACTTCCTGTCACTCATGGTCTATTTCCATAAATATGGCCATCATTTTGTCCTATTTTTCCTTTATTTATTTTTACTACTCCTATTTTTTCTAAAATGTGCTATAAACTACAGAACCCAGAAGAAGACACAAAAATGAGTAGCCTTAAATTATCACTCTGCCGTTAGGCTGTGCAGCTTCCCTTGGTATGTGGTGCTGTTTATTAGGGCTGCTAAAGCTAGGGAGCCAGACTGCATTGCTGCACCCCTGTATAAACTCTCTCCAGAAATGTTCTGTTTCAATACACATTGCATATGGTACTGTCGTAGCTAACATGAGTGCAGTTACCTGCACACATCCTGAATTAATATGCCATTATGCAGAAAAGTAGTTAACAAAATAAAATCTCTCCCTCTCCTTCAAACTTCGAAACAAAATATAAATATTCAAGTATTGTGGGCATATTTGTTTCAAAACAGTGTCTTTTCCAATCTAAGGATTCTTTTGTGGTCTGTCTTAGCTGCCTAATACAGTATTTCTACAGAACTCCTTTAAGAGACTTTTGAATTATGTATATCCTGGCCTGTTCATCCATAATTTTCATGCAAAGGAAAAATTGTATAGCGCCTTTTTTTTTTTTTTCCCTAGCTAAAATCTGCTACAGGCCAATATCCTAAATTTAGACCACTGGCATGGTATGTTTTGACTGCGTGTAACTAATTCATTTGACGTAACAATAAACTTACGTTGTCTCAGTACAGGAGCATGTCAGAGAAATTTCTGCAAGGCTTCTGATGTGTGACACGAAAGTACAGAGGGAATCTCATTTTATCCTTTTACTATTTTTAACAAATAGTTGATATTTGGGATCTCCTTTTCCTTCTTGAATTTTCCAAGGTTTATTGTCTCTAAAAACACGTATAATCAAGTGCACGGATATCCTTAAATATTACTCTATTTCCTTGTAGCTGTTGAAACTGGCAGTCAGTTTGCTTGTGTCATTTGTAACATGAACAGTTTGTTGGTGTGTTTTGGACTATTGTCTAAATGATGTTCTGCATGATTTTTTTATTTTTTTTTACCCAGCAGATCTGCAGTTGGGCTCTCTTTCACTTTTATAAAAGAATGTGATTTTTAGTACCATGTAGGCATGTTCCCCTTGAACTTTCTCAAGGCCAGGAACTTTTCTCAGTTTTATGTCAGCATGGCACTCATTGCTTTTGGTGGAATCATTCCTGATTTATAGTGGTTGAAACCAGGCTTTAGGGTAGAATAATTGACTTGGTAACAATGTAAAACAATAAGCATCTGCTCCAATCTCTTCTGTGTAGATTTATATATGGTAAGAGTGAGCACTTGGGAAAGGTGAAGACAGTATTAATATTATTGTGTGTGTTTTTCTATGTGCCTTCTGCTTAGTTTTTGAACTTGAGGAGTCTATTGGGAAATTTAGGAACTCTTATCATTTACTCTAATAATAAATTCGTCAAGACACAGCTCTTGCAATACTTCGATTTTGGTTTTGATTCAATTATTTTGACATTACTGAAATGAACCTAGAAATGTCTCTCCACTGGGGAATAGAAAGGCAAAGAGAACAACATAATAAAGAAGTCACGAAGAAAGCTTTGTGAAGAGCCAAGTGATTCAAGAAACAGACAGGTAGAATGTTTCTCATTTCCTGCTGTCCCACCTCAATATACTTCAACAAGTGAACCGTGTTCTACCATCAGCATCTTCCATACAGCCACAGCCTTTTTGCTCTGATCAGTGATCCTGTGCCTTTTACTGAGCTGAGAATAAAGGTTTTGAAAACAGGGTGGGGGAAAGAAAAGCTATGGATTTCTTCAGGGGAAAATCATCTTTAAAACCCTGTAGCTTAGAGAATTACTGAAAAGGTCTATTAGCTTTTGTCTGCTTTTCATGCCATTGGATGGAATGTAAAGAGATTATTTTTGGAAAGATAAAAAAAAATAAGGGGAGATGATGTTTGGTCACTTCTGAATGTGGGAGTGAAAAGCTTTCTATAAACTTTCATATGATTAATATAATTCAGTTGCATTAATGCTATTGTTAAGTGTAGTTCCTTGCATTCTATCTTCTGCTTTTCGTCACAAACAGTTCAAATCCTAAATATGCAGAGTTTACAGACAGATGACACCCAGGGGAATTAGTTTGCATAACAAAAATAATTCAGTACTTGTTCCATCTCAGTGGAGAACTCTGAAGCTTTTGCTCATGATCTGAACAACTGTCTCTGTGGATATTTAGATCGTGTTTTAATTTCATTGTGCATGGTCCACTGCAACTTGGCCTCTTGGAGTAAGGAAAGGCTCTGCTCGAACTCATCTGCGTTGCCCATCTTTAGTTTGCTGCGTGATGACAACACAATGGTACTCATTATATGCTGCTGTAATTACATCGTGGGCTTTTCTTATGTTAGCGGCAGAATTGTTTGCAGCACTTCTTGTTTTGCATTATTTGTCCTGTGTTTTCAATTGTCTTATGCTGACTTTATTGGTTAGTTCTGGCAAACAGGCCTGGACTGCTTTGGGTGAGGTTATTGTACTGCTGGTTTTCTTGGACATGGCATCTTTCTCAATAAATACTGCTGGCACAAAATTTTCAGTTTGACAATATTTGACCGGGATTTCTGAGAATCTTGCAGTGAGGTCCATGCTGTAGTTTAAGGGAAGTCTGGAAGTCTTGGAGTTGTCTAGTTGTCAAGTGCTTTCTATTGTTCGTGGAGAGTAGTCTGAGCAGCCCTCCAGACCTGCTCCACAGTGGTGTGTGAGCACACAGAGCACAGCTGGTTCTGCTGTGCTGAGGTGAGCTAATCCCAGAGTTTACCTGTGCTCTGTCACAGCCTGGAATCTCAGGTTTCACCGAAATATACTCCACAGGGCAAGAATGTGAATTTGTCTGGTGCATCTTGAGGTTTTTATAAGCCATAATTTTAGATTCTATTGTGTTTTGAAGTGCACAGTCTCACTTGCTGGATCCTGTGAGTTGTTAATCTGTATGGAAGAAAAGATAACTCTTCTCAGGTTTGCTGTTATATTTAAACTAGAGTCTCTAATATAGTTCTTTTATGCTTGTAGCTAAATTATTTTTTTTAAACAGCATACTTTTAATTTCAGTTTTTTTAATTAAGAATATATTGACAAAAACTTAAGATTTCCTACTAGCCTGACTGTATCTTTACAGGTAAATTGGCTCTGGAAGGAATATGTTTGAAAAAACAACTGTAATTGAAAAGACAGTAGTCAGGAGTCTATAGCATAGTGAAAATAACAAAATTTAGGGAAAAATCTATGTCCATTGAGAAAAATGCTTCCAATCACAAACCTATTATATATAACTCAGTATGGCTTGGCACTGCTGTCAGGCTCTTTTGTGGTTTGGTTGGTTGGTTTTTTAACAGAGTTCAAGCGCTGAGCTCTCAATGAGATACAATTCTTTCTCTTTTCATGCCATCTTTGTATCAGGTTAAGGTCACTTCAAAGGCAGCCCCAGGGACCTTGTATTGTGGCTCTGTGTTAATAGAGCTGACCTACTGATAAACAGGGGAGTTTGGGGCTTAGATGTGCCATTCTGTGCTTGTACAAATATTTACTCAGAAGAGGAAACCAAAACAATACATGAAAACTGAGCTTCGGTTTCTTATGGGATTTGCTTCTTGTCTTATTTTGGAAAGCTCCATTAAAAGCGCTACTTCCGTGGGGGTATAGTGATGATGCAGTGGATAAGTGTGCATCTAACAACTGGAAAAAATTATTCTGGCTGACAACTGAGAATTGTTGGAGTGATAGTGAGATATGGTGGTGTCATAGCAAACCTGCAGATCATCTGCAGCAAACGTGAGGGAGCACATGTAGGGAGCTGTTATTGTTTCACATACGTCTTGTGAGAGGTGCCCTTCGCTGCTCACCCCTGCACAGTGTGTGAAGAGAACAGGAATCACTGCCTTTGGATATGAGTAATCTGCTTTTCAGATGGGTGGAGACCTTTGCATCTCCTACTCAACAAAGAAGTAGATCTGCAATGGCCCTACAGGTGGGACCACTAACACTTCTGGGCACGTTCTGTGCTATAACATCAATGACTTTGAGTGAATGTAGTTACATATTTTAGACTTGGCCAGTTTCTGGCAAAGCACCTTAATTCCATATAACTTTCTATTTGTTACTATTACTAATTTATAAATGAATTTTATTATCTTTCAAATTACATACAAGTAAAGATTTTCACTTGTTGAAGCTGTTGGTTTGGATTCTTTTTTTTTTTTTTTAATTCCCTCAAGCCTCATGCTTTCTCTAAACCAAGCCCTGAGGTAGTAGTTTGCTAATAAGAACTAATGGCTCCAGACATATCCCTGCAACTGTTCTTCGTTTTCATCACCGGTAAGTAAATCTCATTTCTTCAAGTAGGGAGCACTGGAAACAAATGACATGTCTCTGTCGTGCCTTGTGTGAAATCTATCAGATCAATCTAATTTCATAGATAATGTCTGACCCACAGATGTGCAAGATCTGTATAACAGAACTGGAGACTTCTATATTCCTCAGATTTGCAATCACAATCAATTTTTTTCTTCCCTGTTATACTTGAAAAAATTAGATTGTTATGGAATCAGAAAGATCAAGTATATTCTGACAGATACACAATTATTTTTTGTAGGGTAGTTGTGTGTGTGTATGTGTACATGTGGTGTAACTTTTTTCTCACTGTGTTGCTTCTCGCAATAATTTTGACAAAGAAAGTAATTGCAGATAACACTAAAGAGTCTATAAATTATCCCAAAGCCAAATCCTGTTGTAAATGAACTCATAAGAAGTCAGAAGCTTTGTAGATTATTTCTGTCTTTAGATGTTTGATATAATGACTTGTTTCCAGTGAACCATTACTTGTGCCTCCTTCTTCCCATGGAGGAAATTAAGCATTAAATTTTAAGTGCTAATTTTTGTTTTATTTTCCACCTGCCGTCCTAATTGCAGTTTTCAGAGTTTGCTTCTAGTGACAATGGAAACATAGATTAAAATAAAAAAATAGTTAAAATTAATAAAACTAAAGGTCATAATGCTAAGCAGGAGTGGTTGGAACCGAAGCAGTTAGAAATGAAGCCCAGTGCCCTGTGGCAGGGCTGGGCTGTAGTTTATGGCTGAGCCTGTTGCTTGAATGTGCATTATGCTTTCACTGGTACATGTCAATTTGGATTTGGTTTATCTTTCTCACTCGACTGGTTATTCTTGAGGTCACACAACTCTGTACGAATTATTTTAGTTTTTCTTTGTTTCTTGCATTGCTTTTGAGCCTTTACTACTAGATCACAAAGATGTTTTACTTCTTGAAGATCTGTGTGCTATTGCAGGACTGTAATTGTTAATGGTTGAGTTTGGCAGTTCTCATAATCTGTTACAAAGGCAATCCCTTTTTCTGTGTTCCTTGAAATGAAGGATAAACCCATTCTTGCCTCACAGTGGTGTGGTGTCATGGTGAAATCATATGCTGGATATTTCAAGCAAGGCATTGAGATTTGTTAGGGTGCTTTGTTTTGCTTGGCTTTAGAGGATGGGCAAGATGAAGCAGAGATATTCAGATCTAATTCTACTGTCTGTTGTTGGATTCTGTCCTGCAAGAATGTATTTTGGCAGCAAGCACACCCTAATCTGTAATTCCATGTGCACTGAAGAGAATAATGGCAGTTTTCCTATTTATCTCACGTCAGGTTGCTGGAGCTCTCTGTAGATGGTGGGTGATCCTCATAACAGCTCTGGAGGTCAGGAAATCAAAGGTACCATTAATCAAATGTTGGGGGGGGGGAAGTAGAGCCCTGGGGCAACTGATGCTGCAGCTGTTGAGTTCCTTCTAAGGCAGCCTGACTGAAGTTGCACTTGTGGAGTTTTGCTTTCTATGAAGTTAGGTGGTTTTTCCTCTTTAAGGAAGTAGTGGTTTCGCATTAATTTTGGTTGGTTTCTTGAGAGCTGGAGACATTGGATGAAAGAAAAACCCAAAAAGCTCATTAAAAGAAAGGGAAACAAATAATCCAAGTTTTCTTCTGCACCTTCTGAGGATGAAATATGTTTGAGGCAGCTCAGGGGTGTAGGGGAAAAAAGTATCCTTTAAAATCCAATTTCCAAGTAATCACTTTTTTCCTCCTTTCAATAAATCAGCATTATTCCAGCAATCTCTGTGCTCCAAGCTGTAGGATATAATCTACCTTTCCAGATAGATCTGGCAGTTCCCATCCAAGCCTGCTCTGGTGGGGCTGCAAGGCCTGGCAATGAGCTTTGCTGGAGACCAGGCCAAGTGGCTCAGGAAATGGAGAACTGCTCCAGTGAAACGAACAGAGGCTCATCCCCTGCCCAGTGCACTGTCAGACCAGCAGAGACACTTGGAAACCTTAATACTGGCCCAGGGCTCTCTTCGGATTATTTCTCTGTATCTTCCTGTATTAGGTACTGGAGAGGTAATTGAACAACAGCAAATATGTCTGAATACCTTATGGAATTAGTTGGCCTGCTTACAAAAATATTTTGCCTAATCTGTCCTGTTGTCCAAATTTCTGGGAGATTGGGGAAATCTGCAGTTCAAGTGAACTATATTCACTCTCTAGGTGTAATTTTTAATATGCATGTCATGTTTGAAAATGTCAGCAGAAAAGACTGAATAATACTTGTTGCATATAAATCTGAAGTGCATAATTGCTCCAGCTGACATGTATGAATGCACTTTCATTATCGTGTCAAGAGGACACTTTGTGCTTGCAAATGAACAATGTTTGGGGTTGGCAATAAAATGGGAAGCACTTGCTTAAATAAGGTTTATTACAGCTTTTAAGAAAAATGCAATTATGAAGTGTTCATACTAAATTAGAAAACTGGTTTTGAAGTGTTAACTTCGATAGGAAATGGAGTTATGGTTTAAAGGGGATGTGTGCATGGTGCTGAGGGTTTACTAAAGGCAGCACAGTGCAAATGTGAAATGATGCTATTTGATCTTCATGTCCATGTAATATTCAGTGGGTATGTATACTGATTCTACAAAATAACCAACAACTGGCAACCCCCCCCCCCACCTTCTGCAATGAGTTCCCTTAATTTAGTGACCACAGATGGAAAATAGGTGTGTAAATGTAGCAATTCAATCTGAGAATCCAAGGTAAAGTGTCCAATGCTTGGCAAAATTTAACCAGTAATACTAACCTTTACCTGCAGAAAAGACTCTCTGTTTAAAAACTAAAAAAAAAAAAAAACCAAACAAAAAAAACCCCACAAAAAACCACCAACAACCAAAGAACCAACAAAAAACCCCAAACTCAACCGTGTTTATTGAATAAGGATGAAAATCAGTAACACTAAAAGTTTCGTTCATTATCCAAACGCTACCTCATCTGACAGGGAGACTGTTGTATTGGGATGCTCTTTAGAAGTTATTTGGAAACTTCTAATACTCACTGGTACTAATGGAGCTGTGTGGCTGTTTGTAGATATGACACATTACAGAGAACTAAATATGGATTTCTGTGTCTAGCATAATCAAAAATACAAGATTGTTTGAGTTCTAAGCATAGCTTTCCAGCTTGTATCAGGAAAATAAATCTGAAACTTCCAAGGCATCAGAATTGGAAATCTGATAGGCTTTGTGGGCTACCAGCCATATGCCTGATCTGTTTATTATACAGAGCACATGAGTTAGCTATGGTTCTGACTTTTTGCTCTTGGTTTAAATCAGGCACTGTTGAATTACAGGTCACAATTCTCTGGAGAAGCTCTGGATGAGTCTCCTGTGTGATGTGTAAAGTTACCCCTGCTGTAGAGTTTGGCGGTGTAGGGAAATGTAGGATATGAAGCAAGTAGGAGGGGTGCTGCGGGGTGCAGTCTCACCTGGTGGTGAACGCAGCAGTCAGCAGGAGCTGGCAGGACCTAGGGATACACCCACCCATGGGCTGGAGGCAGAGTTGAGCCTGGGAAGCTGGAAAATTTCTTGGTTCGTTACCTTCACAAGACACACTTTGCCAGCAAGGCTGTGATAGAGCCTCAGTCATCCAATGCAAGCTGAAGCCCTGGTGGAGTGGGGATGGCAATATTATTTTGCACTGTGGTGAATTCCTTCTTGTACGTACTTCTGTGCGCCCCAATGCTACAGGAGTGAGTCTGATCCATGTGGCATTCAAGAGTTTGCAGAAACTTATCTTTCTTTTGTGATTATTCACTATTTCTATTGCTCTGCAAACATAAGCTATTACTCTTACGAGAGTGCTCCCCACATAAGAGTTTCCCAATTTCATGTTTTCCTTTGTTCTTCAAGAGATTTTTCAGAAACTCCATCTGTGCTGCTGTGTTTAAAAGAATCGTGATTGTCCCAGCAGTGAGGGAGATTTTGCAGAAAAGAAGTAATTATTGCAGTCATGTGACAGCCTTGCAGTCCATTGACAGAGTTTAGATGTATTTCCCTGTAACTCATGTATTTTGTCTGCATTTAAAAATACAGTGCAACTTGAGCATGTCTCCTACATGCCTACAGATGTGGTTTTGCTGTTTATTTTCCCTCTTCTTTTCTTTTTTTCCTTTAGGAAATAAAAGTAAAATAAAGCCAGTTTAAAAGTCTTTCCTTCTTTGAGACAGGAACTTCTCAATGGAATCTTGTCTGCTCCCCAGATTCCCTCTAATGTGCTTTCTCCAAAGGTTTTGATAACCCCTTGGAGGGTTATAGATGCTCATGTAAGTGTGTTCTGGCAATCCTTGTGGCTGAAAAGTGGCACTTATAGTATGAGTGCTGCCATTCAGTGAAGATTCTCATAAGAGATTACTTGTGATATGCCTGGAATTGCCTATCTTCCAATAGCTTCTATCCTGTGGGGCATTGAGGAGTTGTAGAAAAGTGAGACACTGCCCAGGGTTGTAGAAAGGTGAGACAACCCCCAGAGGGCTCACCCTCTCACTTTCAAGCTGTTCAACTAACAGTGAAGAATTCTGATTCCTGTCTGCTCTTTCTTTCTGAAATGCCAAAACATCACTCTCTAGTCAGAGCTGATAGTTGCACATCAGGAAAAACTGTTTGAAATTACCTAAAATTACACTTCCCTCCCCCCTTCATACTTAATTACTTGTGTAGCTGAAGAGAGGCACTCTTCTCATAGAGCTAATTTTATTTCCCTTGCTGAATCAAGCAGTAGATGCAGAGATAGAAAATACAATAATCCCCTTAATGAAAGTTGGGGTTTATTGCTAAACATACAATATTTTCCAAGATTGTGCATTAAATATGTAACTTAAACTGGTTGAAGGACAGTTATGTAGCACTGGAGCTCTCTCTCCATCCTCAACTTGTGTTGTATATATCCAGTATATGTCCCTGACATCTGAGTTATGATTTATACTGTGGATTTTGAGCATGATTAGGAGAAGTAAAGGTAGAGCCACACTTAGTTCTCAGTATTATCGGTATTTTTAGATTAGATAGCACTTTTGTAAACTGTTAGGGTTTGTGTGCATTGCCAACTATTCCATGCTATTTTAAATAAAAATAAGAGACAGTAGAACGGGCCTCTATTGCTGTAGCAATACCAGGTGGGCTGTTGTGAAGACCAAAGAACTGAGGGGGGGAAAAAAGAATTCTATTGACCTTGTAATGTTGCTATGGTCTAAAAGAAAAACTTCCCCCCACAACATATTGAACTGCTGTTTACAGGAAAGATTCAAGACTACTCTGTTGGAAGTGTAATTGTTACGGAGAAAGAACGGCTGCAGCGCGAGGTATTAGCTTAATGGTTGTTTGTGTGTTTAATTATTTCATTATTAGCCCCTGCTGTGCACTCGAGACTGAGAGATTCATGGATACAAGCTTTTGCTTCCCACTAATGAAGAAAGATTATTCATTCTCAAAACTTTTCTGCACATAGACTTGTATGGAAAATGAAAGTTATCACATATAATTCTCCTCTGGCAGAAAAGGGAGAAGGGAATGTGTATTTAGCTTTGGGACAGAAGAAACTGGAAGAACACAATCTCTGTAGACATATAAACAATCTGTTTATTTCAGCTGCAAGAATACAATAGGAAAACCTAGCTAAATTATAAGCATAACTAAATTATAGCTGCTATGCTGTATGGATTTAATTCCAAATTGATCAGGGGTTTGCAAAGGAGCTGTTAAATTATTTATTCTTTTAAATGTTAATTTAAGGGTTTTTAATAAGTTCTGTCCTGACAAAGCAGGCATAGAAATGTCAGTCATAGCTCAGCTTTTTGCAAAGTCACATGTGTGTAAAGGTGTTTAAATGCCATAGCAGACTCCTATGGCTAATCTCACCATTAGGTAGTGTTTTACAAAAACCTAAGCAAAGGATGCTAAAAAAAGGTTAAAATTAGAGTAGAACAAGTCATATCCAAACAAGACTGTTTTGAGAAGGGAACCACGTAGTTACTACAGTTTCTTCCAAATTCCAGCCATCACTTCATAGTTGTAGTGTCAACCCCCAGAAGTCTGTGTCCAGTACCAATGCACAGTTCTTCCAAAAGGAGATATCTTACTTTCAAAAATGTACTGAAGACATGGAATAAATATTTTCCTGTGTATTTTGTTGGGAAGGGGATGGGGGAGGAGGAGTTAATTCAGGGGGGGTTGTGGTTTTTCTTTTTTGTTACTATTCAGGCATTTTTGGTTAGTTTTATTTGGCTGCAAATTGAAGAAGTGAAACACGCCAGATTTCTATTCCATCAAGAGCATGAAACCATGCTTTAATTCCGTATATTGGTTCTAATGTTCTTCTGGTCAGATTTTTCATAGTTTATCCATAACCCCAGTTAACCTTGCACATCAATTCTGATACTGCACCACTGGATGATATAAAAGATGGTAATAGTGGTCAGTGAAATGGATCTTTTGAATTTGGACAGAGCGAAGGAACAGTGTGGTATTGAGGTGATTGGAAATAAAGAAGTTTAGATAAGAGGCATTAGACTGTGCTTCAGTAATTGAGCCAAAAAAAAGGGAAAAAGAGGAAAGAAACAGTTTCCAGATGTCAGGAAAAAGGAATTCAAAAGATATAGACCTCCTTTCTTTTGGGGAAGGGAGGTAGACAGGGAGTTTTCAGTATGAGTTTTGGTGCTTATAAGAAAGTTGCCAGCCACTAGGCTGATGTGGCAAACAGGCAGTGTTTGAGATGTACAAGATTGAATTGGACAGGTGTGATGTAAACAGGTACATTATTAACTTGAAACACTCACTGTACTTGAGGCTACTGGGCAGATTTCCTTTGTTCTGTGCTACCTCTCTAAAGCTGATGTATCCTGTTATGGAAGTACACTTGCCTCACCTTATTGTTATTACCATACTGGCATCATGTGTGTTGTAACATGGCATTAGTGGGAGCCCTGCCAAAATTAGGGGGAATCTGCTTTTCCTATGCCTTAAAGCATCATCTGCCTGCAGGTTTAGGTTTCCTACATGGTGAATTTGTGGCTCTCTGTAGATTGTTTTCTGACTTCCTGATCATAATTATCAGTGGCAATAATTATCAGTGGCCATACAATAATTCTTGATGCTAGGTTTAGACAGGAAACTACAATTACATGCTGAACTTCAGAAGTCAAAGGAAATAAAGATTTATTTTTTTAATACTTTCCCACCACTATATTGCCAGTTTCTGTCACTGTTTATGCACAGTGCTTGTTAGAGAAGCCACCTGTCACACTGAGGAGAACATAAAGGAACTTAAGACATGTCTTAAGTTTTGAGTGCCCTCTATTCATGAAAATGATTATGATATCTAACGCAATTTATTCCCACTATGCCTTAGCTTTTGGAAAATGTGTTGATAGTACAAATCTGTGTTGAAGATTTCGAATTTATAGAGTATTTCTGGGTAATCACTAATAGCCAGCAGAAAGTTGCTTTTCTGGCAAACTAATTAAGAGAAACATCAGAGAGCTAAGAAGATAAGAAAGAAAGCATAAGGATAAAACAGAGAGATGGATCTGAATATTCCTTTGTGAGCACTACTGTTTTGTTATAGTGAGTTTTACGGAAAACTATCAAGGTGAAGCTTTAGATTCCATGGGAATTGTAGAAAATTTTCGAAGAGTTTATGGTAAGGCTGTTTTCTGTTTTAAAATAGACATTTGATATATATGGAGAGTATGACAAATGCTCAGTCCCTTTCTGATGTGGGATTTTGGGACAAAATATCCTTTTCCTATCAAGCACTGATTGATCAAAGTAAAACAAGTTTTTGAAAATGTATGAGAGGTGTCAAACTTCTGTCTCAGTGGAGATTGCTTTCTGTCAGAAATCTGAATGGTTTTCTTGAGGTTTTCTGTAGGGCCAAATAATCTGGGAATGTTTCTAGATGGAAACCTCTAGCAGGACAAAAATAAAAATTCCAGTACCTCTAGTCTTAATGAAATGAGAAGAATTACAGTTTTTGAAAAATGTCAGGAAATTCCATTGCATATTCAACTAGCACAAGATCAAATTCCAAGTGTTGAATAATATTAAAAAAGCATAGGTCAGGTTTTTGATCTTTTGTTTATTTATATGAAGAAAAGATACGCTCTGACTTCTCAACTCCTTATTGCTTTCTTAACATGGTTTTATGTAGCATTTGGGCTGTTCACGTTTTATCTGCTGACCTAGTTAAAATGGTGATTTAAACTTGGTATGTCGTGTTTGTTATTTATAATTAGCTGGGATGTAATCACTCCTTGAACGAATCTCATCAAACGACCTGAGACTGAGTTGCATTTAGCTTGAAAAAGAAAAATCTGTGTCTGATTTCATTCATTCAGTTTGATCATTCCATTCACCTGAACTCAGTACTAGTTTCTCATATTGAAGTGTTCTTTCATTTTTGAGTGAAAGGCTGCTCAGCTCCTGTGTGATGGGGGGGAAGGCACTGAAGTCTGAAGTAGACAGCAGTAGGAATTCTGAACTTGCTTACCCCTGAAGTCCCTGGGGTGAGAAAAACACTTGAACTTAGCTGAAGTAATTTCTCTCCCTGCCATATGTGTAGAGATCCAAAACTGTTACTTCAGTCTCCCCTCAAGTTACCACTAGGAATGAGGCCTCTGACACTTCTATGAGTTTCAGCCTGATATGTCATAGCACATAGGGAGCTTTATTCAATCCTATAAAGAAAAGACTTTATTTTCCAGTGTCCTGTGCCCAGTCAATGAATATATCTTTGTTGGGTAGTCGTAGCCAGGCACTTGTTTGTAATCATACTAGTGACTATAAATAGGCACCAAAACCCAACTGAACAATGTCAGGTAAACTTCATTTACTCAGTTAAATTTGGTTTACACAGATTGGAATATTAATGATAGTAGCCAATGGCATGAGCCTTGCTTTGTTAGCTCTGTTCAGCTCTGTGAAAATACTGCCCTGTCACGTGTGTTTGCTTCAAAAGCATTTTGGAGTTGTAACTGTGCAATGATGTGTATCTGAACTAAGGCTTTTGTGTATGAGACTGATTTTTCCCTCACCAAATGAACGAACAATTATGCTCAATAAAGAGTATTTAAAGAGAGATACAGTATTAGATGAGATAATAATTTACTGGCAGTGAAGGATATCGAGTTATGCAAGTTGACTCCCAGAGTGTATTCCTGCCTAATGATTTTGGCCATTATAATGAAATAGGATAGTAAGGGAATAAAAGATTGTCAATAAGGTGTTTAAGCTTCCACTGCTGAATGCAGAATACCTATATTTTACCATTTAATAGTGAGATAGCTTCACCTTATCAAACTTCAATAGGTTAAGAGAAAAACTGTCCCCTCACTGTTGTATATCAGCCCTAGGGTGAAGGTAGGGTTAAATTTCACTGCCAAATGCATATTTGTTCTCATTGTCAAGCTAATCTTGTAATTTCTCACAAGACCAGCAATCTTGGGAGAAATGAGCTAGTACTGAGGTTAAATTACCTCTTACCCTAAAGGAGGCAAAGGATGTTCTTGAATGAATGGCTCAGCATGATACACATTACAGATAACTAAGGTGTTACATTTACAAGTCTTGGCTTTTGGCTATGGAAAGAGCTTTAGTCCTGCTTCTAGTAGGATAGCTGTCTGTAAGGTAATTCAAGGCTTTTTGGAATAATTCAGTTTTACTGGAAGTCTTTAAAATTGGACTGTCCCATTTTCTATTGTCTGTTGACTACCGACCGATCTTGGAATTTTCAGTATTGGCTGGAGACATTAATGCAGTCACTTTCTAGCTAAAGAATGAGCTGTGCTGACTTTCTGGAGGAAAAGTGCATTTTACTGGAATTTAAGTACTGGGTATATTTATATAAAATAAGGGATAAAACATCTCTTTTTTTTTTAACAGATCTAAAATTTTTAAAGCCTTTTTGTTGATGCTTTCAGATTTAAAGACAAGAAACTGTGTAAGGCTTTCAGTGATTACTTAATATTAAATGATTGAAATGAATGAGTCCAAGAAAAGGTAGATAAAACCCACAGTTTTTTTAAAAAACAGATTTTGCAGTCTGTTTCTTGACAGCACTGATTCTTCTTTTCTGAAACAGACTAAATTATAATGAAGTATAGAGCCATAGAAGGGGTTGAAAAATAATCCCAGGATAACTTATTTGATGTCAGTTGCACAATTACGTTTATTTCATAGATTATTTTTCATAATTTTTACCCCGTCCACATAAGAGTAACGAGAAATGGGAAGCTCAGTAGAAAGTAGGAATATTATAATATATGAGTGGTTATTTAAAGTCTCAAGAAAGGGAAGTAGTTAAAGGAAAAGTCTGTATTGAAAGAAATTAAAGTGCCTATTAAAATTATTAATATTGTGTAACTGTGGCTCATAGTTCAAAAAGTCAAGCGTTTCTCGAGTGTGCAATATCCCTTCTGTTGCCAGTAGTGCAGAATTAAGGGAAGAGATTCACTTTACTCAGCGCACTTTGATATATCTGTGGAAAAAAAATTGGATGAATTCAGCACATTTTCTTTTGGTTAGAGGTGGAAGACATGGCACTCGAAATGGCAGAGGATTTAACAGAGAGGCAGGATGAAAGGGATAGATATCCTGGGAAATTAGAACTTTATAAAATGGGCTGTTGTTGATATCTGTGATTGGCAACAATCTAAGACATTGTTATCACCTACAGCCCATTTTATAAAGTTCTAANTTCTGTAGAAATGTATAGAAACTTTCATTAAAAATAATGGTTTGTGGGATCAGGTTAATAAAGAATATATTCTTAGAATCATGGAATATCCTGAGCTGGAAGGGACTCACAAGGATCGTCAAAGTCCAACCCCTGTTGAGGCTGATTTTAATCTCTTGCTTGGTTCTAAATCTGCATGGTTTCCTTCTTTTTATGTATTGAATGACAATGACAGGCTTTTCTGTGATTTACTTTGTAAGATTCTGCTTCATAACAGTAAATACTGCAACAGTAAATGTTAGTGCAAGTTGCAAAATATCATTTATGTTTCTGAAACAGAATCATTAGCATCTCATTTTCCAATAGTATTCTGAGATTGAAGTAGACTGAGCTTGGGACTTCTAGTCCTTTTTGACTTTATTTTTTTCTAATATTTTATTTTAATCAGTGCTCTTTTTTTCCTGTACAGGGAGGAGCTGGGTTCTGTTACAGGAATGAAACTGAATTTCAGTCATTACTTCCAGCACCTGGGCTTCCTGTAGGTGGGTGAGTGGACATCTGAGTTAGATAAAGAATACATTTAATTGAGTTTCTTAATTCCTTCATCTTGGTGTTCAAAGCTATTAATAGAATGGCCAAAGCATGAATTTTTGATAATATACGGACAAAGATAAACAGTTATAATAGCATGGTCTTAAAAGGTAATAATAGCAATTATCATAAATAAGGAAAGTTCAAGAAATTATTACCTTCAAGAAGAAGAGGTTTTATGGAGGTGTTGGCATTGTTATTCTTATCCTGACAGTTATTTGTATCTTTATGTACTATTAATATAAGGAACTGAAAGCTCCTTCCCTAGAGTATCCGTCTGTACAATGTCTGTTAGCTGAAGAAGTTGGTATGTGAACAATCCACCCAAATTCTACATTATCAAACTAGTAAGCAAATTCGTTCTTCTACCTGAGGATCCTTACATGGAGTTTGCTGGCCTTGTCGTGACATCTAAACACTCTTTCTCCTCCAGGTTTTGATAACTTGTGGGACGTTTCTGATTTCTGCCACCTGTGAAAGTGGCAGTAACAGTACAGGGAAATGACAGGGGCCCCCCCACCATCACCATGTTCATGTCTTCAGACGTGAGAAGGACCATTAAAGTTAACTCCTCCCCACCTGCTTTAGTTATGTCACCTCTTGAACTGCCTGATACGGTGGTTGTGTGGGCAATTCAAATAGCTGCCTTGCCCCGCAGCCCCATTTCCAGAGGAGCTGTGTTTTCAGAGCAGTTTCACTTACTCTGTGCAAATCTCTCCCTTGCTCTCTAATTTAAAAAGATATTCTTTGTGTCTGCCACCTCCCTGCTAAATGTAGATTGCGTGTCAGGGGGCTGACACACAAAAGGACTCAATCTCTTAAGAAGCTGCCACCAGAACACCTAATAGACTGTCAGTTTGGATGTTTAAATGAGCCACAGCAAGGGAAGGAATAATGCTTTTAACAAAAGAAAGGTGGGTAGACTAGAAAAAAACTCAGCTCCACTGACAAGGTGACTGGAAATGTAGTACTTGAAGTAGAAGGGGAAGGTATTGATGAAGGCATCAGTAACAGTTGAAAAATGGTGCTCAGATTTGGGCTACTAACAAGAAATAGAGAATGCATTTATGGCTGTAGAGAGAAGCAGGTAAAAAGTCAGATTAGGACTAGCATTACATGAAGCAGATTGTCTCCTTTGTAGGATGCAGTGTTGTCTTGGCTCCCCTTGTGATGATTCTTTTTTGAGTGGAATTTTTAAGCTACATCTGTGTATGTAACACAGAACTATGCCTGACTGAGCCCTGAAAATTAGTCCTTGTACATCTTGTGTTTTATGCCGCTACATCTTTGAAACTATACGTGGCATTATTTGGGTTAGGGATTCAGAACTTAACTCCTGTATGTCAGCAGCATCTCAAATTGCCTTGCTCACAAAGAGGGAAGGTTAGAAATTGCAGGAGAAATTTTGTTCCATGTTGTGCAGTTGATACATTTGAACACTGCCACTATAAAAGCACATTTACTTTGCTACATGTTTGTTTTTAAGGCCAGTGGATTTATAATTTGATCCTCATTTTTCACTTGCCACATTTGGCACTTATTTGCATTCAAAAATTATAAGCAAATGCACTTTGGTTTTATTGTCATGATGTCAAGAGTGTGCCACAGCTAAATCATATATTGCCTCCTCTTTGTACTTATCTTACCTATCTGATGTGGTATTAACATTGGGAAGGTATTTAACTGAGATCTCTGTATCTTCTCCTACCATAATTGTGTATCCAGGACATCCACAGTGTGTGGCAGTTAAAAAAGTAATTCCAAATTTCATTTTACAGGGGTGCTTGATAATTGTATATAAGTTACGGTATTTAATTGTTAGAAAATGAAACATTTAATCTGCATTTAAAAAAGAATATACAAGAAGTGTTTAGAGGGTGGCAGTTCCAGAGGTGCAGCTTATGACAGTCTTCTGGTATTTGTGGCATATTTCAAAGCCTAGTGGGTTTGAAAACTATCTGTGTGGGCTCCTTTTTTTAAAAACTGCTTTGTGTAACACTGCTGAAAACTTAAGATTATTTTCATTCTGTGCTACTCTTTTCATGTGCATTTGTGAAGGGGATAGAACTCTAAAATAATTGATTGATTCATCAGGGTAAGGACTGGTGAACAGTTCATGTGTAGAAGATTCAATGTGATGGTACCCAGTAGTGCCAAGCTGGAGATTTGTGTGAAGAAGCTTTGTTATTTTTATGATTTTCTTTTTTTTTTGGTGGTATTTCTCTTATTTCTTTACGTTACAACTTATAGTCATGAGTGCCTCTTGACTATAAAACCCATACATGTGTGCCTTAATATTGCAATCTGAGATGTTTTATAGTAAGTATGAAAGAATAAGGGAAATATTGGAAGATTTTCAGGTCTGCAAGAGAAGGGGCATATAAAACAAATGTTTATGTTGTTGCCTAATTTAAGTTTTTTTTCTTATTTCTGTGTCTGATTTTGCTCCTGTTTCTGGGAAGTTTTTAAGGTAACAGGAATTTCAACACAATAAAAAATTCTGTAGAATTGCAACTGAAACTTATTTCTACACACGCTATCCCATTATATCAACTTTTTCCGATTCCACCTTGAACCTGTTCACCCATGGTGAACTGCTACCTTTCACTCAGGTTCAATGTTCTTGGTACTATCACAGTTACTGTAATGGGCAGTGATGCTGAAAGCAGAATTTATATATGACTCTCAGACTTAAAACAGGATTAAGGAAGCATGGCAGCCATTAGTCAGTATTACAGTTAATATGCTAATGTAAGATCTATGGAAATGAGAAAATCCTCCAGCATTTTTGTCTACTCTGAACTCTTAAACATTTTCTAGTATGATGTTAATATTCAAAATAAATTTATCCAGGCTGATCATTTATTCAGGTATCTACTTCCCATTCTGTGTTCAGAAGTCTAATAAATTACAGCATTTACATTTCAGTGTATTAGAGGACAATATGTAATTAAAAAATGCGTATTATATTTTTATATATGACTCTGCAAGGAAAATGCAAGTCATTTTCTGTCTGTGCTGCATACATAATGCCAGACTAGTGAGTGACCAAGTGTGCTTTGCAGTATCCCATCATTCCATCACCTGACATAAAACAGGAGGTAGGTGCCATGGCAGCAAAATAGCTACATTTGGTCTATTTGTAATACTTGAGACCAGAGGGGTCTGCCTTAGCTCTAGAGAAAGTTTTAGACTTCAAGATTAGGTATAGCTTAGGTAAGAGTAATTATTTCCTCAGCTGGAGTAGTCCAGATTTGTCCCAGCTGCTACAGGACTGTAGAAAGGTGCTTTAATTGAGGTGAGTGAATTGCTGTTGGGTCACGAGACAGACAATACAATAATGTTGCCTCATTTATTTCTGTTTGCTGCTTAAATGATTTGGTTTTAGAGCTTAAAGGCTGAAGTGACATGATAAGAAGGTGGACAGAGACTGCTGGTTGGTGTGTTCTCTAATGACTACTTACAAGTGTCACCTAAGCTCTGGTAAGATTCCTTTCCTCTGACATGGTTGCAGACACAGTTTCTGTACAGATGCAATGCATGTTAGATCCTAACCAGTGCATTTATCAAACAGAAAATACAGCTCGTGCTCTGTTCTGTGCTGCATCCCTTTTTCTGGCCATTTAGTTCTGCAAAAACATTTTTGTGCTTGGAACACTCGGGGCTGCGAGCACAGGAGATGAATCACGCACTTGAAAGGATTGTTTTCAGATGTGTTTGCTACAAGAAAGCCCTTTTGGAAAATATTTGGCCTCAGTGGAAAAATTTCTAGGAAGTCAGTTAGCATTCAAATGCCACCTCCTGAAGTTGCTCTGTTTTCAAGTTTGTCTCTCCTGCCGTAGACTGACGTGTGCTGGAGAGGAAGAGCCAACCCTGTTGGCAATAAACAGCATCACTGGTCCAGAGCTTGCAGGAAGTCCTGGCTTTGGGCTTTTGTCATGCATACATTTTGGAAGCTCTAACCAAAGACTCCCCTGCTTCCTTCAAGAAAGATGGAAAGTAGAGGTCTGTTTCTCACTGTGACAGTAAAATACCTTTCCAGTGTTTGGATTTATTCCATGATGACTTTCCATAGAAATTTGGCCGTCTCTTCAAAAATGAGTGGTCGAAAAAAGAAGGCATTACAACAAATCACTGTCTCCTTCTTCCTCCCTAGCCCTGAATGCTGGATCCACTCTTGCCTTTGGCTACCTGTTTTGCTGATAGTTTGCCAGTTCACAGGTGGCAAGTCCTGTGTTGCTGGATGTTATTAAATAAATGGTTTTCCAGATGGCTATGATATTACATTTTTAAATAAAAGTACACAAGCTTAGTGTCAGCATCTTATTTATGGAATGCTTTTGGCTCCTGAACTGCTTGTTGAAATTGTTGTAAGCCATTTGGTCACTGAGAAGTAATTGTGTATTACTGTAGACAACAAGCTGTTTGCATTAATTAGCAATCAAAGCATATTGCCAAATGGGGAATAACATGTCTTTGACATCTCTGCAGATCCTGGTAACTGAAGCAGTGCAAGCCCATGGATTCCCCCTTTTCTGCATGTTTATAGCATGAACTTCCAGTCCATCTGCCCAAATATCCATCTGCAAAACCACCAGGGCAACAGCTGATAGAAATAAAATCCAAGGTTGGAGAAACAGCATATGAGGGTGCAAGGCAGTTTGTAAAAGACATTGGTTTTTGCAGTAAAAGTAGCTCTTGTGAGCATTTCATGTAGCTTCTAAAAAGGGAAAATGGTGAATGTGGTCTTGTTTCCATGCCTGCTCTTTTAACCAACCAAGGAAGAGTGATCAGAGGTAACTTGAACCAGCTTTAGGTAAACAAAGAAAGCAGGATAGAAGGGCAGACCTTCTGAAGATAGTACAGTAATCTACCTTAGATGAGGTAATGTACAGACAAGGGATGGTACAGATCACATGGAATTAACCCAATCTTGCCATTTACCATCTCTCCCCCTGTATCTTTGAAGGCAGTGGAGTTAAAATTGTTTGTCTCTGTATGGCAGTGATGCCACAGAAGCACATTTGGATTTAGAAAGTGCCCTTGGCTTCAACAGTTAATATGGTATCTTTTTTTTTTTTTTTTGGTAAAAACAGTTGAAAGAGCATGAGAAAACTGGAGAAACTGCAAGAGATCAGGAAATTTGTTCCATGTGGAAAAAAAAGTGAAGATAAAAAAGATCTCTAGAATTGACACTAGAAATAACGCTCTGGGAGTTATACCCTTCAACCAGTCAACTTTCCCCTTCTCTTGTAATACATGAATATTATGCAGCATCAGCTGCATCCTAAACAGCAATTGTATGTGATATGCACCCAGAAGCCCCTGAGATTTTTAGTACTTCCTGCGTGGTGCTGTTTTTCTGCCTCCTAAAGCTTTTTGAAAATGTTCTCCTTAGCTGGAAACTTTCATGTGAAAAAGTAGGAGTAAAGAACCCAGAGTGGTCTGGACCCAGTGGCAAAAAACACTTTGACATGGGGAGTGGGAACTGTGGATTTAAAAGTTTAGAACTCCGGCTCTTCACATTCTTCCTTACTTCATAGTCCCAGATGATGTTTGGTCGCGTGTTGCTGTTTGTCTTTTGTCTCATGACCAAAAAAAAAATCTTTTTTGATTAAGATAGACAGGGCTTGCATATTTGGAGGAAAAATTAACTATGTGCTACATCTATTTGTCTTTTTAAAAATCAAATTAATTATGTAAGCTTAAGGTAATTTTAAGAATTGTCTTCCTGGACCTAAGCGAATAACTGCATGTGTCTCTGGAAACTCTTGTGCTCTGGTGGATTGGAATAATTCTCTGTGTCTTTTGTAGTGCAAGTGGTAAGACAAGTTCTGAATCCATCTGTATTCAGCTGGGGAACATGGGTGTTTGAAATCCAGTGTGGTTTCTGCCTCCTTTTTTTGGGTTGTGTAGAGACAATGGGAGTGAGGGGAAAAATACTTTCAAGTGCAGGTCAGTGCTTTGCATTTTGAGTTTTTTGAAGGAATGCATGTTATCTGGAAATGCATTTATTCATTTATGCTATGCTTAGGAATTACAGATATTTGCTACTTAAATGCCAGGTTCTCTGAGTTATTAAGCACACTATAATGAACCCTTTCCAGAAAATAACTAATATGTGATCTATGTCTGCAGAGGAAGCAAAGGAGCAAAACACATTAAAAAATAAATTAATGTAATGCAGAATAACCTTAGTTCCACTGCACAGAAATTTATAATTGCACCAGTCTGGTTAACCTGCTGTTCCAGAAAATGCTGCACAATCTATGCAGAAGTATGATGAGTGTCATTCAAAATTAGGATCTTCCATATTCAGAGTGTTTCACACACACATTTAGCATGTACAGGTGGAGACATAGAGACATGTCAGTGAAGCAAGATATCTAGACAGGAACTCTTCAAAAACAACTCCCACTGGGGCTTTGGGGTGTAGTTTTGTAGTGCTTTGAGTTTTGGCTTTTTTATTTCCTCTTTTCTTTAAGATGTGTTGCTTTTTGTTTACTCTCAAAGGGCAGTGCACTGACATAATCTCTCAGGATCTTATTCGTGCCTCCAGGGTTACATTGAGGTCAGGGCTGCTTTCTTGGTTCCTGGTGGCTTGATATGAATAAATCAATTTCAGAAAACTAAACAAATTTCTGTGATAGGCTAAGCAAAGATAAAGCATCTTCACCAAAAGGTTCAAAGTCAGCATAATTGGCTGATAAATAAGAAAAATCTCTTTTCTCTCTTTCAGAATAGCACTTCTTACAGAATGCTTTTCACAGCTGCAGAGAATTCCCTGGTCTCAGCTATGTGTGACTTTGGTTATCCAGTTGAGATTGTTACTCTCTCTTAAACAGGTTTTGGGGAAACTGATGTCCTGTGTGCTCCCTAAGGAAAATGTAACTGTGCACATAACAGTGTATGGTGATGGAGGACATTTAATTGGGCATCATCTGAGGGGACTTCTTGCCAACAGTGCATACATTTGAAAGATCACGGATTCAGGCAGCTGTCTTGCCTGTGTGGGGAGGTGTGTGAATCCATGTCTAAGTTTGGAAGTTTAACCAGGAGATTGGATGTGTGTGTGAGGGGTCACTGAGTGACCACATCACCACAGTGGCTGCAAAATGGTATCAGGAGCTGCAGGAGTGGAAGGCACAAAGGCAGGAAGCTGGAGGGGGGAGGGTGGGCAACCTGGATCCCAGCACTGGCTGGGGCTGATGTATTTGGAGGAGCTGGAATGCTGGATGAGGAGCAGCACTAAGACATTTGTGTACATGCATAGGATGATAAGGCTGTGTGTGCAGTCCTACTGTGCTACTACAGACATCCCCCTAGAGACAAGCTGAATTAAGAATGTCATGGTGCCTGGAGTTTGATAAGAAGAGGGATTTATGTAAAAAACGTTATTTTGGAAAATGCTTTGGACATTTTCAGAATGACTTTATTTGCTCTACTCTTTTTTTTTTTTTGTTAGTTTGTATTATGACCTAAGTTAAAACAGGGGAAAAATGTCAAATGGTTTTTAAAATGCTCCCAAAGTAAGCAAACTGAGGTTTTAATTTTGGTCAAAGCAAAAGTTTTAGGCTGTGTTTCACTAAATTTGACTGTGATCTTTTTTCTAAAGCCATGTGTTTATTTGCCGGAAGGCTGAGCTGTGAAGGGGGAAGGTGTGCCTGAGAATGAAAGTGAGCAAGATGCTTTCAGCTTTCCTGGCTTTGATTACTTGTCAGGAGCAAGTGTTGCTCTGTTACTGAACCTGTTAGTCTTACACAGTTCTGTTTTTCCTCTAAAAACCTCAATCAGATATATTTAGATGTGCTCTTGGATGCAAAGCCCCAGAACTGGGCAGGAGTGCCCCTGATACCTCTTGCACTGTGAAGCACTTGCAATTTTGCTTCTGAACTTGGAATTATATTTTAGTCTTATATCAGTGTAGTGTTTTGATCTTCTACTACTCTTCTTGGCATGGCTCCTCAGGCATGAAGATTTAGCCTTAAACAATTCATTCAATAGTTGAGATATTTCATAAAAACAAGGCCTGCTTACTTTTGTTCCCCTTTTGTGTCTTTTCTTGTCACACTTCCTTGAGGTGAAAACAATTTATCTGCTTCTCTTGCTGGATATGTTGATCTGACAGTGAAAACAAGATGTCATTTTTGGTGTCTCATCTGATCATCAATGTAGACAGCCATCAACAAAATATTTACATTTTTCAGTGATGATTATGGATGAGAATGCATAAATCAAGGATGCTTGATATTCTGTAATCTAAATTGACAAATAAGAACTTACTCTGAAGTTTTGTTAGGACTAGAAAGTGCCAAAAGGATCTAGTAAACTCTAAGTATGGCAATAACCATTGGAAACAGTCAAAATCAAGGCTTTTCTTCCTTATATTAATTGATTTCACTACTTTTCAGTTCATTCTTGCCAGTACCTCCCACTGATGGTAGGTGTAAGAGAAGGTAAAGTATACTTTTGGGCTTGGTTCTGACTTTTATTTCATTGCAATCTAAGCTTCTGGATTGGGCATATTACCAGGTTTTTTTTGAAGTGCAGCCAATTTATGTATTAGCTACAGTTTGACATATATCTGTAACTTCCAGTAGGTCATGCTCTCAATTCTTTTATCTGAAATCTCTTTGCCTCCCAACTACTTTGAACGCTTTGGTTTAAGACCAAATGTCTCTTTAGATGTGTACTCTACCAGATCTTGAGCTGCTAGACATGTGTGAGGACTTTGGTGATTGCAATGCTATCAAATGCCTTTAAACTCTTATATATGCTCTTATAATTATTTCCTGTGTTCTCACAGGTGTTGTAACAGCATCCTTAAAACCTCAGGCTCCTGTTTTAATGAGCTATAAAGACATGATTGGAGAACAGTCAAAAAAGAACAAAAGATGGTTAAATACCATATATATTAGTCTTAAAAGTTTTTTAAGGGTTATTCAGCCACTATCTCCCATTCAGCAATCCCTTATGCATGGAAACAAACCTCTGCCTCTCATAAGACAGCTCCATTTTTCAATTTGGGGGATGGAAGTTCTTTCCCCCAGTAGAGAAGCAGAGTTTTCAAGCACAGATGTTTGTAGTTGCAATATGGGGCAGTAAACACAGACAGTATGGAGTGGCCATCCAATGTTGGTCTTGCCAGAGAGATAGCAACAAACCAAGGTGGGTAAAAGTAATTATCTGACATGATAAAAATGAAGCTTTAAGTTTAACTTCTGTTGTTGGCTTTTTAACCTATATTTTAGTGCCTGAGTTAAAAGTGTGGTGCAAAGAGACAACTAAAACAAAGCAGCAACTCTTTGTTTCTGCTGATGGGAAAGCCCAGTTAATGTAGTTACAGTAGTGCTTAATCCATGAGCAAATGTGCACTGATGGAAGGAAGAGAGGTGTCAATCCAGGTTGACTTTGCTTATTCTGCTTAAGTGCTTTCAACTTTATCTACCCATGCAGTGGGCTGAGACTTGCATGGATTTGGAACAGCTTCATCGATGCAGATGTCTGTCTGCATTTTTGGATCCCAGCTCTGTTTCCTTTACCTGGTTTTAGTGTTTCTCAGGAAAGGACATGGCCTGTATGCTCTCAGATGCTCTAAAACTTATGCTTTAAGTGAGTATTGTTTTAACACCTTTTCTGGGCAGAGAACCTTTCCTACACTGGAAACTTAGAAAGTAAGTACATGGGATCTGAATCTGAAATTCCTGGTATCCAAATAAATGGTAACACAGTGAGCAGAAATCTGCAAATTTCTGAGGGTGACAGGCTTGTATACAACATGAGATGAAGTATTAAACTTTTCTTCAAGATGGTGACCTTTTACATTTGGGAGGGAGGATGTAAAACCTGACATTTTTTTCTCTGATCACCTTTCACAAGAATAAAAAACCCTCTCTTTAATCAGCTAGGGATAAATGCTCTTTTTTTTTTTGTGGTTGAAATGTTCTGCAATTGATTGCACACACTAACTTAGAAAAATCGCTACAGGCTCAGAATGACAGGATTTATCTGAAATTATGTAGAATTGCTTTCAGTTTTTTTTTTTTTTTTTTAATAAGAGATTATACAAAGGTTTCATTGTCTTTAGGTGGGAGTGAGTTACTTTTCAGTGCTGGTAATTGTATCTGGTAGTCATTATTAAGGAAGTAAAAAATGCCTTTGGTGTATTTTGGTTCCAGCTATCTCTTCCAATATGCCCCCTTGACACTTCCTTTGTTCAGTCAGAGCTGTGTTTAACATGGAAACCCTGCACACAGCACAGGGATGCCCAACATGCATCAGTTTTATAAAGTGTATAATTCACGAGCTGCACTGAAACCCAAATTGTTGAAGGGCATAAACACAGAGAGCTAATATTCTTTAGGCAAAACAAAAGTTATTCTGATATAAGACAACTTCTGGCAGGCTACCTTCTGTCCTTCCTGCAGGAAAATAATGGCTTTTGTCACTTGTTTTTAATTTCAAATTGATGTGCTGGAAGTATCTATTTCAAAGATGAAGGAAAAGTAAGACAAAAAGAGATTGTTACTTTCCCCAAATCAGTTTGATTTCTGTCATTACAAAACAATACCTTTACAGCAGATGTCTTTTAGAGCCAGCCAGCACTATGACAGATAACTTATAGCTGCTCTGATTATTCATGCAGATATCAGCAGGTTATTCCAAAAGGGCTTTATTTCATATTGTTAAAACTATTCTCTAAAAGAAACAGTAATCTTTCTGATGAGCATGGGGAACAATTTCTTCAATACCAATCCAATTTATTTGGACCCACTGATTGGTGCTTTCAGCTAGATCTCTAAGCACAATATTAATTATTCATTAAGGTACTTGAAGGGAGAATATTTGCATAGCCATACTGTCAAAATTGATGAGGCTTTGCCTATGCACCACAGGAATAGCTTTCAACTTAGTGCTGAAACTAGAGATGATACTAATAAAATTGTTAAAAAAAATTATCTAAAAAGCCAACAATAATTTGAACTTTCTCATAACCACAGCACATTTAGTTTTATAGCACCCTCATGTCCTATTGAGAGATCATGAAAATATTCTTCCTACAATTGGTCATGTGGGTATAGAATAAAAAAAAAAATAATCCTCAAGAACACTTGTATAATGAAAGGTCATAATGGGGATAATAGATAGTAAAATGGAGAAAGAGGTTTTGTGTGAGTGGGAGGAAAGAGTAGGCCTGGCATTTAATGTACTTATCTCCACTTGGAAACACACGGACTGGTTTTATGGGAAATTGTTCGGTCCCTACATGTATAGGTGGGTTAGAGGGTCATCTGGCTACTCAAAGATTGGGAAACTTCTCTTTTTGTGTGCATGTTAAGGTGCAGTTACTTCTAAGATGGTAAATTTAAAACAAAAATCAAAACATTAAAATTCAAACATTTTGAAAAATAGTAAAAATATCTAAAAATATCTTGGGGATCAGAAAAGCTAAAAAGTGGCTACGTGGTGACTTGACTCCAGTTCCCACAGCTCTTTTTCACATGAGGGAACCAGGCTGAAACATGTTTGAGCTTCTAATCGTGCCTTATTGCTTCTCCCAGACCTGGAGCTGTGCAGGGGAAAACTCCACTCCACACAGAAACAGGAAGGAGTGACTTCAAGAGCCATCTCAGTATTTTCATCTACTTTCTCAGTATCCAGTCCCAGTAATGCTCACTTTGTGTGGAACGTGGACTGCTTCAGACTTTCTAATCTGGGACCCTTATTGGCAGAGAAGGAAGAAGTGCTCAGTTTTTGAACTTCAGGGAATTGTTTAATAAATTTTGGTAAACATTGGACTGGAATTGGTTGGTTTGTCAAAAAGCAGGCTTAGCAGTCCCTGAATTAGATTGGTAAACTCTGAGAGGTGAACTTTTACACACAAGGTTGTAATAATGTTTGTGGGATTATCTTTCAGAAGGTACTGAGGGATATACAGGAAAAAAAATGACCTCTTGCTAATTACTGCTCAAGTTACTAGTTTTGCTAAAGCAATGGGAGATTTGAGTTCTGTTGCTGAAGTCCTGCCTTTGCAGTTACTCTGAAGGGATTGTACTGTGTGGAATTTCCTGGGATCCAACAGGTTTTCTGCTCTGGGATCTCAGAAATACCCTGTTGTCAAAAGGAGCACTGGAATGATGATTGTGTCCCTTGCCTGGCTGAATGTGCATCTTTCAAAGACTCTCCTTGCACACTGATATGAGCAGAAGTGGAGCCCCAAAGGTTGTACAGATTTCCTTGCTCAGAATTAAAATGCTGGAAATGCCAGCAGTGGATCAAGAACAGTGTAGGCTCCTTGTCATGTATTCCATATCCACAGCAACTGATTTCTGCAGTTTTATTGAGAGTCTCAAGATACCGTGCTTTTCTTTAAAACTAAGGGTCTGAACTGTAGTCACATGAATATGTAACATTCTCGCTCAATTTTAAGCTGAACTTCAGACCTTCATGAAACTTCAGCCATGATTATTAAGTCAAAGCAGTTAGATGCAGGTGGCTGTACTGTATGGCATACTCAGAAAAAGATTATTGTACCTTTTTCTCTATTAATTTATGCCCCTCTATGAAGTGTGAACTTTTACTGAAGACATGAAAATATACCAGAAGTCTTTTACTAAATAAAAGGGATGAAAAGTAAGGTAATATTTGCACAATAACTTCAATGTTTCTGTAGTACCATTTTGTTTATAATTCTATTTTTATCTTACTTCAACACCTTTTGAGAAACAGCAAACACTCAATATTAAAACCATTTGAAAACTAGAATGTAGTGCCACAGCAATCTCAGCTTAGTTTCAGTGCAATTCTGTTGAATCCTAAAATATCTGATTACACCAGAAAATTAATTTTAGTGCAGATTTATTGAGAAAACATTACAACGTAAACTGAAATATTGCCAGATCAATTATCTATTTATTATAAAGATGAAGTAAATTAAACAGAAAATAATAGATTTAACTAATGTTGTAATTCAGAAGCAAGCCCAGAAATTCAAGTAATTTCCTAGCTGAGTGTCACAGGGTTCTTTAACTCCAGTTTGTCATGTCTCAGGAGCTCTAGAGCAAATATATGTGATGATGCATTGATGATGCAAGGTTTGGAAATGGTTTTTTATGCCAAGATACGAAAGGTACTGCAGCAGGTCAACTTCAATTTCCAGTCTTTATCTTTTGTACATGAGTAAAAAGTTTTCAGTTCCATGGAAGGAATTTGGATGTTCAATTTGCATTGTAACTAAGAGCAATTCAGCATCCCAATCCCTTGAGAGTCTTTGAAAATATGATAATCTTATCTAAAATCTCATTTGCTTTGTTTTTACCTTTAACAGTTCTCTATACACAACCTGAGTATTATTAAAATGCCCTTTAAAATGAGCCTGACAATATTGGGATTCCATTTTGAAACAAGGGCTGAATATAATTGAAGGCATTAGGAGAGAGAAAGACTGTAATGAATGGCAGAAAAGGCAGATGTGCAAGTCCTGTGCTGGAATGGGAAGGCACCTAACAATAGAATTGGAAAAATGCAGTCCTACTTTATAAGAGAATATGAATTTCATCAGTATTCATAACATATGTTGATATTCTATCAGTGAAATGCTGCTGTAAGCATCAGCCTATTTGCATGCCGAGCAATGCTTTCCTAAATAGGAAAATAAATGAGGAGTTAGTCCTGAAATGGGAAATGTTTCAGAGTATTTCCTTACATTCAAAATTCAGCAGCCCTGGTATGATTGCTGATTTCCAGATTTTTAAAGAAGTAACCATGAGTCATGAGAAATGATTGATTTCACCACTGAAATCAAAATAAATATTTCAACACTGTTTTGATAAGCATTTGGGATTTCATCTAAATGCAGTATTAGACCTCAAAGTTGTTTCACTGGATGCCCTCCTTTTCTTTCCCACTTTGCTTTCTCTCAATGCAAACGCGTTTTCTTCAGAAAACATGCCCCACAAGATATTGCCAACCGTCTGATATATCCAAAATTATTTGATTATTTATTGTTGTGTTGGACAACTTAAGTTGAATTTACCCCCCTGACAAACCAGCTGTACAGGTGCTGCTGCCTGTACAGGTGCTGCTGCCTGTACAGGTGCTGCTGCCTGTACAGGTGCTGCTGCCTGTACAGGTGCTGCTGCCTGTACAGGTGCTGCTGCCTGTACATCTATGCTTCTCTGAGAGAAACTTTCTTACACTTTTTTTTTTTGTACATAATTTGTTTTTATATGTATTTTTTTGTGGCTAAACCCTACAGACATCTTGGACTGTGTGCAGACATATGAGGGTAGAGTCATTCTTAGCTTTACTCAGTCACCACTTTAACACTGACTACCAACAGCTGAAGACTGTGCTGATTAGGCTGTGCTTACTAACACCTCCTAATAGCATACTTGAAAATTCAAGCTGAGCTTAGCCTGCATGCTTGGTTTCACCTACTGAAAGAGCTGGAACTACTGCAATTGAAATTGAGTCTGACTTCAAAAGTCACCCAGATGCCCGTGAGGTAACAGGGAAGTGTGAATGGAGTTTACCAGTGTGTGCAAAAGGCTCATGCTCAGACCTGTCCTTTAGGTTTAATGAGATGGTGTCTTGGGACAAAATCCACTGCAAGTATCTAAAGACATGTGTCTGTAATGGTAGTGAGCAGCAATTTCAGTGTTCCCTTTTGACTGTGTGATAGAAACATTCATAAAACTGGTATAATTTTACAGAGAAAAGCAATCAGTACACTTCTGCATGCTGTTCATTCCACTTAATAGTGCACCTAATGGGTAGCAGATGAACTGAGGACATGAATATTATCCTTTATCAAGTTATTTTCTTGAAAGTAATTCAGGTTCTGTTAAAATAGTGTCTATTTGCTTTAGTATGCTTTTTCTTTGGGAAGATTAAGTAGATAACTTTTTTTTTCTTTTGAACTGGTGAATTTAGTGGTTGTGTGTATAGAATGAAAGAGTTTCAAATTCTGTTATCAATCTAGGCAAGGCAGGGATAATTTGCCATGAGATCATTCAGCTATTTCTGTACAATTCTATACTGCATCTCCAAAGCCTACACTCAAAACCTCAGAAATCTCCACATTTCTGGAAATAATGTGAATTTTGGAATATCCCCATGTTTTGTAATTGTGGTTTGGTGAAATGTCAGTGTCCAGAAGGATAAACATCCTGAGAATCATTAAGGTTGGAAAAGGCTTCCAAGGTCATCAAGTCCAACTTTCAACCAAATACCACCCTGCCCACTAACCTGTAGTGGTGTGTGGGCATGGTGAACCCACGAGTGGGCATGAAGAAGCCACAAGCCCCTTGTCCTACCTGCTTGTGCAGGATTTTCCTCTCACCTTTCTTCTGAAATATTTTCTTCCAAGACAAATCACTTCCCATATCCCTCCAATGCCTCCCATGTTGGGATTCGTACATCCCAACTTCAGAAACGCTGAAGTTGCTCCTCCTTTAATTTGTAACTAGTTTTCAATATGAACTGTATCCCCTGATATACTTCAAATATAAATTCTCATTTCAATCTAACTTTCAATGGACCTGTACTGCCACCTTGATTGATCTGACATAACTATCAAGTGTGGCTCAAATGTTTAGAAGTACTTTGAGGGAAAAGCATGCGAAACTTCAGGAGGAAATACCTGCACTGAGCAGATTTCCTTTTTAAAACAATAAGGTTTTCATTTAAATAAATCTGGGGGAAAAAAAAGTCTGGGTAGACTACTTGGCAATTCCTACTAAAGATACAGTGGTCATTATAATTAATAAATACTTAGCACTGCAGATGGAGGAGTTAACCTCTGGAAATAGTGTGGCATATTTTCAGATGTGTGCTTGGGATTTGCTGGGAAAAAAATGAAGGGTTAAAATAGTCCAGTCTGCAGCTTCAACAGCCAGCATTTCCTTCCAGATGACCTACGCTTTTAAAACTACCCTGTTTTTCCTTTCTCTTGGCAGAAGCTGAAGAAAAGCACACATTACTTAACTTGAATGTTCAAGAGAGCTTGGTTGTGATCTTCTAAATGAGTTTTTTCATCAAAGGAATCTGAGTTACATCCTGAAAGCATGTTCCCCTAATAACTTTGTATAATGGTGCTGGTGTGATGGTCTCTGTTGATGCCTGAATTTATCCTGATGTTGTTTCCAAAGCCAGCACTGCTTTGGAACTTTCAGATAACATTTCCATGGCCAATTGACTTTATGCCATGATGCAGTATCAAGTTAAATAGGTTAATTATTTTCTTCTTTTATTGTTATTGCTTTACCATAAGTACTTATCAGTATTTGAACAGACGGATATTAAAAGTCATAAATGCAGCTAGGAGTCAAAATATAGGTGGGAAAATAATGATCTTCAGGAAGGGTTCTCTTGTTTTTAGTACTGACTGGTACTCGCAAACAGAGTTTATCTGAAAGTCATCTTTAATGCTTCTGACTTGAAGATAGTCTATTCAGTTTGGTAAAAATGCAGCATGATGGTGTTTTGAGGGAGTATTTTACTGATTCTCTGCAATAGTTAAGACAGTGTCAGCACTTCTATTACATATTCTTCACTCCATGCTCCCTTTACAAGTAAGGTAATAGAGGAGCCTTTTTCTATCAAGATCATTGTAACCTCCACAAGATTAGGGTTGTGTACTTTGGTAGGTCACAGGACACTCAGGCTCTATATAGGTCTTGCAAGCTACTAATGCTGGTGTAGATTAATATTTTAGCTGCCATGGGAGATTATTATCTATTCCTTAAATCTATTTTATTCAAGCAAAATGACCATGATTATAATATTACTCAGCTGCTGGAAATTAGAAGGCATTATGGAGAAATAAATAGGAATTAGGAACTGTATATGAATTTGACAATATCAGTTTGCTGTTAAAATAGTAAACCCCGAGTGGGAATCATGTATATGTGCATTATTATATCTTAAAATTATATATGAGTTGAAAATAGTGAATACTTAAAAAAAGAGTTTGGGTTTTTTTTATATATACAAGTAGCAATTTCTCATTAAAAGTCTCCCTATAAAAATTGTTGATGTTTATCTCTTCTAGTCTTTTCTGTTGAAGCTGTTTGATGTTCTATGAATAATAATTTCTGGAGTCAGGTCTCTACTCACCTGCAGTACAGTTGAACTCCAAAAAAAATCTCCACTTTTCTCTGTGGTCCAATAAATATCTTATTAATCTCATCCTCTCAGAGATGGAAGATCTGCATTTGGTTTCTGTGTTTCAAAAGAAAGGAACCTTTATTATGGGGCGTTTGGAAATAGGGAGAATACAGAAAGTGGGTTGCAAAAAGCCTGGCTGCCTAATGGATTTGGCCCTACAGGGGGAAGCTGGATGGTGGACAACCTAACCTGTGAATATTGTCATCCTTGGCGTGGTAGAAGCAATAACCAGCTCAGAGTTGAGCAGCCTCAGGCACTCTGTGCTCAGTCAGTGGCTGAAATTTAAAGGACTTTATTGGCAGACACTAAAGTGAGGTAACTGTGCCTTCAGGTTCTGACTGGAGTGCCAAGGGACTGAGTTCTGCTCTTGCACCAAAGCACTGTAGGTGATGGTACAAGATGTCTCCCCTGTGAAGTTTTGTGATTTGCTGGTAGGGGAAAATTTGTCCAGGTTTGCAGTGCTTTGTCAGGATTTGGTGGGGACGATACTGACTGGGCTTATTTTCTGCAATTTGTCCTCCTGTTGAATGTGGTGTCTGAAAATACTGTTGTGGTGCCAGGAGACATTTTATTTCCAGATTGTGTGAACTTTTCTGGAAATATATTCTGCCAAATGCAGTAATTAACATACACAGGCAATCTACTGCACACATCAGCGAGCTGAAACAGTTTGCTGTATTCATTCCCCTGATTTAATGGGTATGCCCCAAGCCCCTGGAGGGTGATTAAAATAGCTGCCTTTTGAGCCTGGCTCTTAGCATTACTCCTTAGTAGAACGACTTCGTGTGCAGTACTGCCTCCCCCTGGACAAATTGAGTTGGAGATACAGGAAAAGCACCTAAACAAACCTTGGGAGAAGCCACGGTGTGGCTGTACGTATTAAACCATCAATTTGATTTGCAATGAATCACCTCCTCCCTTTTCAGGCAAGAAGCTGTGGGAGGGGTAAGCCCATTCCCTCTCTTACTTTTTTCTTTTTTTTTTTTTTTTTTTTTAACATTAAACCCNATGCTGCTGCTCGCTCTGCGGGTACCGCAATTTTTCTCTCCCTTTTTTTTTTTTTTTTTTTTTTTTTTTTTTTGTAACATGAAAGCCAGTTCTCAGGTCTGAAGTAGTAGATGGGTTTTACATCCATTCTCAGCTTAATCTGGAGTTTCTTGCCCATATGTCCACACCAGCAAGTGCATGTTCATTACTGATGGTTTAAAAATTACTCAGGCAAAAGAAGTCATATTGCATTTATAAATACAACCATTTATAGAAAGTGTTTTATTTCTCTTTATGTGGAATGCATCCTGCATTGGGAATTCTGAGAAAAGTATATGGGACCTGAAGCAGATAGAGGGAACTTGGACACAAAGCTAACCAAGAAACAAAATAATTAAAGCATAACAGTGCTTCTAGCCTGCTTCCATTCCAAAGAAAAATGTTTTATCTTCATTTTGGGGTACTTGACTTTTGGGTAATTGACTTTGAAGCTTTACTAACATTCTTTTTTTTCTTTTTTTTTTTTTTTTTAAATTTGAATAATTTATTATATTTCCTTGCCTAGAGAAATGTTGTGACAGAATCTCTGATTGTTCATGAAATACACTGAAAATACAGGGGCACAATTTTTACACAAGTCACTTGTTTTAAAACTCCCCTCTGTAATCTTGAATTAGTCAATTTAAGATTGTGGACTGTTGGGAAATCCTGTCCTGTCCTCTCCACCAGTTGTCTCTGGCTGCAGATTCCTGACTCCTTCCCTTGTGCTAGCTCACTGTGTCAAACTGGCACTCTGTGGTCAGTCCAAACCTCAAATAAGGAAAACCAATCTGTCAGTCAGCTCTGATGCTACATCCTGAATGACCTGTATTTAAGGAATAGTTTTGTCCTCAACCCATCTACAGGAAATCTGCAGTTGCTCACACAGCTTATTCTTAATCTGTCTCGCTCAGCACATTCTTAATCTAAAAGACAGAGAAACTTCCAGGTACTGGATCCCAGCCTTAGTCAGCAACCTTTCCCTTTGCCTTTAAATCCTTTAAATGCAAAGCAACATTAGCATTGTAACCTCGGGCGTGATTTGAGCTGAGGGTAACTTGGTGTGATTGTGCTGAAACAGCATTCTGAACACAATAAATATGTTTGGCAGGATATGAGCCCTGAAATGCAACTGACAGTGGAATTTCTATCTTAAATACATATTGCTGGAATTTTTAATGACACTTGTCACTGTCTTGTGAGCCTGTGATGCAACAACTGAGGTCATGGCTGGATCTGTCTGTAAGTTGGCCATGATGAGTGTGACAAATGCCTGATGGTTGGAATTAACATGTAGTTAGGAGATATGGTGTCTGCATGAAATCTATATTTACAGTAAATTTAAGATGTCCACCTCTGAATATTTCTTTCTGTGCATCAGTTGGTGTATTTTCTTCATCTCTATTAGGGAGGTTTGTCGGTTGTGTGATCAAAATTTGCTGAACTGTGGTTTATAGCAGACAATTAACAGCTGTTAGATAGGATTATTGCAGGCTGTTATCTTCACGTAGCATCAATTCAAATGCTAATTTCACTCAATTTACTTCTCATAAGACCACCCTACTGCCAGGTACACTGTACTCGTGATGAATGACAAAAATATATCTGAAAATAATATAACCCACTTAAAATATGTATCAGTAAACCCAACGTATTGGTTTGCAGCTCCTTGACAGAGGTCAGAATTCACGAGTGGAATGTGATGTCTATGAAGAAAAGATGCAATCAGACCTAACCTAAGAGAATTGTTAGAAAACAACATTTCCTCAGGCTTTTTGTGACGATGAATACGATTTTGGTAATGAAAATGATCAATGCTTTTCACCTTTTGGTTGTTTCACCTCTTGAAGAATGCTATTCATGCTGGGGGATACGGTAGAGGAGAGTCATCTTTGAGTGATGTGCTGTGTCTAAATGATACACATCTGAACAACACCTTTTTCATGCAAAGTTAACTATCATTTCCTCCTATCAATCCTTTTTTCCTCTCGTCTTTCAGATATGGCTTCACAGTAGATGCTTCACTCTTTCCAGGATAGCTTCAGGATGCAATAATTTTCTAAGCTTTGCTGTTGGAATGGTGTTGTCATGGGAAGACAATATTCCCCTTCCTGCCCTTTACCATCCATTTCCACTGTGAGCCTTTGGCTGGCAGTAACAATTACACATGTTGATCCAATCAGACAGGAAAATAATGCCTCAGAAGGACATTTCTGATGAATTGGGTCCCTGCCTTGGCTCTCTGTGTAGCCACAACTGAGTCAACAAGAATGTATGGTGGTTGGACACTGGGACTGCTGTTTTGGAGCTGCACAGGCTGAGACTGGCCCCTCAGAGCTGGCTGGAGAGCTCTACCCTTAAGCTCTGACTTCTCATTAAATTTTGTTTCATCTTTACGGAAAGTAAATGTGATCCCTTGGTACCCACACTGAGGTCTTGGCAGTTGCTCTTTGAATGCTTCTGCAGAACAGAGTACTGGGTATTTTAAAGGAGAACTTGCTAAGCCTGTGTGGATGTATTATACATAAACAATTCTTATTCTTACCTCTAATGCTTGTGAAAACAGCAAGATACTTTTAAAATTTATTTCTGTTTGGTTCAAATTCAGTGTTCTTGTCCCTATTGTTTGGCAAACTTCTTACATTTACAGGTTAGTTAATACTTTCAAATGTTATTGGAGGAGAATTTTAAATAGTCTCTGATTAGGAATGAAAGGAAGAAAAAGATTGCCTCGTGCTTTCAGTTGTACTCTTGTCTCACACTGGCTTTCATATTTAAACAAAAAAATGTATAAAGTAATAAGTTTACTGCTACTGCCTTGAAAGAACATGTAATAGCATATATGTTCTATTCAGTCTAATTATTCTGTTGAACAGCAACTTGTAAGGTATATATATTAGTTATATATAGTTAAACTTTAGACTTGGCTTTCCAACTAAATCCTTGACAATTGTGTTACAGTAAGTGAAAATATTAAACCTAATTTTATTTTTAATAGTCCAGTATAGCCCAGAGACCCACAAAAATACAGCAATATTCTTTCATGTAATGCTTCTCAGATTCTTCCTAAGTCTTATTTAAGTAGGTTACGACAGGGGAAATTAAGAGCCTATCCTGACACATAAAATAATAATAAAAATCGAATGAAGTATGACTGGGAAGTGTCAGCCATCTCCAGTTTAAATAAACGTAATCAATCACGTCAGCATGACATTTTCTTCACTGAAGAGGCAGCAATGTGTTGTTCTTAATTACAGCCAGACTTGTAACACAGGAAAATTAATGACTAAGGGATTAGAATTGCTATTAGTGCTCAGAAGGTCTTATTAGGATAAAGGGTTTAAAATCTCCTTGTTTCCATATGGGTCGATATTTATTGTGGTCTTGTGCCAGCGTGTCTTACACTTGCATTACAAATGTTACAGTGTTCATCCATTTTCAGGACAATGATGAAGTAGAACATACATTGTTTTGTGGGCTTTCAACAGTTAAGAACCGAAACATAACACAGGATGATAAATGAATGGCTACCTGACTATTAACTACTATAAAAGGAATATCTTCAATGAAGAATTTTGCAGAAACAAATTTTATTTCTCCTTTGCTCAGCAGAGTAACAATTACGTTAAGTAAAAATTATTTTTAAGGATTCCTTGGTTTAGGGTACAGAAATAATCATATGTTTCAGGACTGTGCCACTTGTTAGCCATAAGAGGTGGGTAAATTGTTACCAAACCATCAATTTTCTGATAAATTAAGCTTGTTTTCTATCCCTTAAATAGCCAAGCAGACTTTGAGTATTTATAATGATTTGAAAAACACTTTCTTCCCTCTGCATTGATTGTAAGTATTTGCTTTATTTAGAAACTACGTTTTACTTATAACAAGCGACCAGTTATGGTAAAGCTCAATTATTTTCCTCTCCTTGAGGAAGACAGAAACCTTTGACACTAAAGAGGAGCAATGTTATTACTAATGACAGATAACCATATTCCTCTTGAAGTCCCTCTTTCATGTCTGAACTGTGGAATGAAGAATAGCTACTCTCCAGTATGTTTTGAACAAAACCTCACACCTGCGCTCCTGGAGAAACAAACACATCAAAGTTCAGGTACAACTGAATGAAAAACGAAGTGACAAGGAGACTTGCAGGTAATTATTACCTATATTTATCTCAGTCTCGCTATTAGCTCCACAGTGCTTATTAATGTTCTCTTGAAGTAATCTGAACTTTCCTTTCAGAGGAATCTTTAAAAGCAGGACTTGGTGGCTCAGAGCCTGACCAGGTGTCTCTTGGAGATGACTGAAGTGCTGCAAAGACCTTTGGCAGAGCTGTGTTTAGAGCAGTAGTGTGTGCCACTTATCCCATCTTGATACATGCAGAAATAGCTGTCCTGGAATACAGTTTATCATCTTGTGCCTTTTTGAGTGAAATCTTGCCCACAGTTGGTTTTGGATGTCAGTAGAAAATTCTGATGAAAATCTGAGGTCCTAGAGCCTGCCTTGAAATATTTGTCCATGGGTCCCCTTGACTTAAAAGTCTTTGACATTCTATCCTTTCTTAATATGCAAATCAGACTATTACTGGGATGAGCAGATAAACTCTAGCAGCAAAGACTTGTAGAGAAAATACTGTATGCTTTAGCATCACAAAAAGCTCCAAAATCTTTTTTGAACCAATGGAGAAAGTAACGAATGTAGCTCCAAAAACCTTTAGCTGCCTCTTCGATGTGCAGGGAGACACCTTTCACTCAGACAAGTAATACAGATGCAGTGCAAATAAGCTTGTACTCAGTACTTGATTCCATGGTGGCTGAGAGCTAGAGCTATTCCATAGGCAAAACAGGTGGGTGCAAGAAGTCATCTTTGGATCTGCACTAATCAGAACAGCAGCAATAGGATTCTGTCAGCATTAATTACATGTATAATTAAAAACATTACATTATGAGTTTGCATTATGTGGTGTATGGCATGGTACAGTGAGAAAATAGCAACTGAAAATGCCACGAGAGACAGAATGGAGGAACAGGCAGTGAGAAATGAGAAAAGCTCCTCTCGTGCCTATTATTTGGCGGTGTAATTTAAAAAAAAAAAGTAAAATCCAATTTCTTAATATGTAATTAATGTGAATGTTCAGTGTTTTCAGAACACTTGAGTGTTTCCACTATGTGTTCATACAGATCAGGAAAAAGTCACGGTCATGCTACTGTAATTTCAAAATTAGAAGACATTATTTGTTAGGCACTAAATAGAATCTTTGAAAGAATGTATATGGCATGTTATAGTGATGGCTGGGAGAGTAGAGATTAAAGGTGAAATTCCAAATCAGGTGACTTTATTGTCAAAGCTCCCAGTGACTTCAAGCTGGCCAAGATTTCAGTCTGCATATTTCAAAGTGTCCTGAAGAACACCTCCGACTTACCACAGAATCGATAGCGGTGTTCCTGTGGCCTTTTTCTGTGCATGGGAGGGAGTGCAGAATTCAAAACAGAAGTGAAATTAAGTAAAAAAGGACACGATATGACTGCAGTCATAGAAAAAGCAGACTGTAATTTATAAACAAAGCATCTCTGTGCCAAGTTCTGGGCCATTTGTATTGATATTCATGAATAAAGTGGAGTTGATATGGCAGTATAACAATCATATAACATATACGTTCGGGCTCGTGCTTATTTTGAAAACAACCAATAAAAAATAATGGAGTGGTAAAAAAGTATTTTTCTGTGGTTAAAGAATTTTACAATAAGAATATTTGTGAGTGGGTTTGTCTGATTTTACAGTGTCTGGGGATGTTGGATAAGGTGGAGACATTGTATTTAGGACTGCAATCACTTGAGTGATTTTGCCTGTAAGCAAAGGAAGATATTACTGTGGAACACAGAGCTCCAAACTTCTCTTTCCGCAGTTGTTTTTCAGAAGCTACTTAATGTAAATCAACAAGAATTTCAATCACTCTAACTTTTAAAAATTTCTCACAGAGGTGCCTGACCTCTGAGCAATCCTTTTTCAAAAGGGTTTTTGAAAGACAGTGCAGAAGCCAGGTTTGAATTTGAACTGCAAACTCATCTCATCAGAGTTTAGTATTGCTGTGATAGCACAGAGAAAGGAAGCAATAGAAAACCAGGAACTGAAAACAACAAGAATGCACTGAAACAAGGGAAACATAATTTGTAAGTAGTATTGTGGATTTTTCTCTTCCTTCTGGATCTATTCACATGCAATAAAGCCCATGCCATATGGAGGGATCAGCAGTGACTCACACGGCATTGTACGGAGCTGGTTTGTGAGTGCCAGATGATGTATTTGCTATTTATGTAGTCAACAGACAGTTCTAGGAAGCTTCTAAAGTGGTTCAGAGACAAAGAGTGATTTGTCTCTGACAATCAGTGTCTTATGTAGCAGCTTCAGAGCTTGGGCAAATGGACTAATCTCATTCATTCCTTTCAGAGTCTTAGTATTAGTTTGTCTGGAAGGTATAAACTACTCTTATGCAGTAAGACCCTAGAAAAATAAACCAAGTGTTAAAATAAATTTCTTATTATTAGTAACCGGCAAAAAATTAAATTCTGGAGAGGTTGGTAGTTCAGAAGTCAGCACAAAGATCCAAGCTTCAAGTAATTTCAAAATTTACAAAAATTTGTATCCAAATATTATAATTCGAACCAATCTTCAGTCACCCGCATAATTGCTCAAATAACCAAGACCAGTCTAGAACTTGAATGTCTGTTAAAAAAACCCAAGAAAACCACAGAAACAAAGCAACAAGAAAACAAACCAAGCAAACCCAAAAGATTTCTTTATACTGTTCCAGTGAAGTAGAGGTATTTGGTTGTGATGTCTGTAGATTTTATAAATTTAAACTTTCAATGGTTTTTAAAATTTCCAGGTTTTCAGTGAATGCAATTATACTACAGTTGGTAATTCTTTCCTATTTTTGTCTTATTTACATCTTTAGTATTTGAAAGCTAATTCATTACTTTTAGAGAAAGAGTAGCAGGCAGAGAAATTATGGGCTGACTCTCCCAAGATGATGATGTTTGGAAAAATTGTGCAGTAAGGAAAAAAATCAGAAAAAAAGTTAAGTTGTAACTTCGGGTATGTTCAAAGAATCCTTTTGGACAGATCTGGTCCCCTCGTGAATCTTTGTTAGTTGTTGCTTTTAAGCACTAGAAATAGAGAAGCTTGTCCTTGTGTCTTGGGAGAATAATCACCCTCAAATTTTTTGTGTGTCACTCTTATTCTGGCAGGTGAAACAGCTGCTTTTCTGGCTTCACACACTTGTATTTCAGTTTTTTCTGAGGAGTTTAGAAGAAGCAAAATGTGTGATAAGTAGTTGGCTGGTAAAAGATAAAAAAGGGCCTTGCTTTAAATCTTGAAAACTTAGAAATTTTTCTCTCTCAAAATAGTCCATGCCAAAGCATCAGTGCTCTACTTTGCAAGTAATATTGAGCTGCAGAGCTCCTACGAAATGAAAAAAGTTATCTGAGGAAGATCAGTGTACTTCTTTCTGAAAGAAAAATTAGTAACTGAAACCTAAAGATTCAGGCTCAAATTTATAGTTATTAAAAATTAATTAGTAGAGGATGGAATGTCCTCTTTTCTAAATGCAATGTTTTATTTTGGAAAACTTGAAAGTGTTACAACTTTTTTGAAATACTTTGCAGATCTTTTAGTGGTGGAACCGACTTAAATTTCTCCAAAAGTGACAACTGGGATAGAGGTGGGGAAAGAGAACAGGGGCTTTTATTGTCTTATGTCTCTTCAGAAGTTCTTGGGAAGAATAAAAAAACTCAACTGAGTGGTTGACTTGAAACTGTTTTTCTTCTAAAAGCCTGCAAGTATTTTAGGGTGATCTGATTTTTCTATTTGTATGTGTGAATGATGTGGATTCACCCTGAAACTGAAACCTCATAACTATAAAGTTCTCCCCTTTCTCTGCCCTTGTCCTTCATTAGGCACTTGTTTGTCTGTCTGGAGGTCACAGGTGAGTTCCTCAAGAGCACGTGAAAACTTTCAGGGATATTTTTTTTTTCCTTTGAGAAATCAATTATCCTCAAAGCTTCTTGGGATGCTGCCCTGTTCTGTCCACCCGGGAAAACACAGAACATAATCTGACAACTACTTTCCACAGCAAATTATGTGTTTGCTGATCTGCATTACATACTGGAAGGAGACTGCCTGAGACTCTGCCCTTTAAGTGGATTGAACTTGTCTTTCATTTGTTGGGTTTTCTTCTTTTGCTGCAGGGTAATGATAGACCTTGCCTAACATGATGAAATGCTGGTTCCTGGCCAAAAATTTAAAGCGATACGTGTATTTTCCGCCAGGAAAGTTGATATTAGCTCATTAGCATCTTTCACAGCTGAAATAACACAGTGAGCCAATGTGAGTCAAATGTTCCCAGGGGGCTAATTTCCTCCCACTGATTGGAGAGTGATGAAAACAAAGAATAAGAGGTCAAACTGCATCTAATTTCAAAAAGTGCCCTACCGGTGGGGAAAACATCTGAGATCAAAAAAGCCTCATCCAAGTGTAATCCATACTGACCTGGTCTGTGATAAACAGTGAAATCAACCATTATAATAATATTGCCAATTATTATTACATTTTTTTCCCCGATGACCTCTTTTTGCACTGTACACAAAATCCATACTTGTATTGTTATATTTCTGTTGATAGTTGAGCTGATGAACACCCTCCTTGGCAGTTGTTTTGCAGCTTTGCTGGCAATATGCACTGTCACCAGAGTCACCACCACTGGGATGTCTGATAAACACACTGAGTGTCCTCACGTTTCATGTTCACAAATAAAGTTCTTTCTCCCTAAGCCCAGACCCTCTCTACCATACAGCATTTTTGGTACAGTTACTCAGCTGCTCAAATGCCTCTGATATCAGAGGGGAAAAAAAAAAAAATAATTAAAGACTAAAATTCAGCACAACAGATGCACAAATGAATGTTGGGATGAATATAGCACAGGCTCAGAAGTTGTCTGTCATCACTCCCCATTGCATTTTGTCTGTTCCATGTGCTGTGCACCTGTGGCTTGCAGACAATGGCTTTGATTGCACTATAGAAAACTGGCAGCAAAGTTAAAGCTGCTGCTGATGCCTGTTGCAGTGTCTTTGTTCTCTCCTGTGAGCTGCTGGTATGCTTTTCTCCTGTTCTTTTTAATTTTTTTTTTTATTATTTATACATTACCTCTGTGTGGTCTTTTAATTACTATATTCATACCCTTTGCTGCCCCTTTTGAGATACTCTAAATGTAGCTGAGAAGAAAACCATGGTTAAGTGGTGACATTGTGGATTGCAGACAAAAGAAAATAAATATTCAGTAATCTGTGAAGTACACAGAAATAGGGCCCCAGTGTTGTAGTGGCTTGAGTCTACCAGGCAGTAGAAATAAATTAACAGCAGAGCATCCCCTCCCCCAGTTCCTATGATCAAAATTAAGTGAACACCTGCACTAAATAAAATTGAGCTGAACCAGCATGAATATCAGATTCTGGGCTTGATTTACTGCTAAATTACTCCAGTTTTACGCTGGCATAAATTCCTTTTGAAATAATAGAGTTACATGGTTAAGAATTGGAAGTAACATCATTGTGAATTAATTTGTTCACGTTCTTTCCTGTGATATCAGGTCTTGTTTTGCTTTGGAGTATCAATACAGGTGCTACTGTACATCCTTTCTGATAGAACATAGTTTTAGAGAGGTACAGATGACTGCCAGACTGCATAATTAGTGAGATAGGTTTTTTGTGAAATTTTCTGTCGCTTTGTTTCACAGGATTTCACAATCATAGACTCATAAAATGGTTTAGGTTAGAAGGGACTTTAAATATCATCTTATTCCAACCTGCCCCCCCACCTTGGGCAGGGGCACAATGCTTTGTTTCAGTTTTGTAGTGGCTTGGTAGGTCTGGGAGAAGCACAATTTCTCCAACAGCTTTTTACCAATGGCCTTGCTCGATCCACTTGCATCAGAAAACCCTGGATATAACATGTTTCCTGTGGGAGGGCTGGCTTGGTCCTTGTTGGGAACTGTGTCCTCATGCATACTTTTGTGCACCATAACAGAAGATGACAAAAGAATTTGCATAGAATTCAGTGCAAAATTAAGGGCACAGAGCATGGGGAGTGTATGCAGAACTATCCCTGTAGCCCCCAGGCTGTTCTTACACCGTCCTCACAGACACGGGTGTGCTCAGTGTCAAGTCCACGTGCAAAATGGACAGGACAATCCATGCTAAATACTGACCAGTGGAAGCACTGAAGTGTAAACAGGTGCCAGACAGCTCTACTTTGTGAAACTAGAGCCAAATAATTGCCTCTTGCTTGACAAAGGCTCTTCCTCAGCTTGACTGGGTGTAGTGTGCCTGAGAGCCCAGGATGCTCAGTGGACTCACCTGCTTTGAGATTCTAGAGGAGTTTGGGCTAATTATTTTATAAGAACTATTTTGTCCATCCTAATGATGAATTGTGTAATTTTCCCAGTTGTCATATCCAGCCTAGCCACTTGATCTATGGTATGCAACCTATTTTCCTGTATTTTCCTCTCCATGATAGAGCTAGGTGTTTTTTAAGGAGACAAGTGTTTAAAAAATAGGGCAGTGTGAAAGATGCAAGCAGATATAGAAAGAGGCATGCAGCTGCAAGTAAAAATGCTGCAAGATAAATAAGCTGAGAGCCTAAACTCAGTTCTTTGTCGTTTGGGACTTAGTCTAAGACCTTTTGAAGACTTCCATGGACGTCAGCAGGTGTCAGGTTAAGCCCTTAATCCTTTATTTTAAATTGACATTGAGCCATATGGTTATTTAGTTTTTTGTCAGGAAATCTGTGTGTTTGGGTTTTTTTTTTCCCTTCCAGGTGTTGTGTAAATGATTTTCCCTTTTCACAACTGGCAAGACCACCTTATCCTCTCATGGAGTCACATATTGGTGATTTCTCTATTTATTCTGAGTTTCTTTCTATCCTGGACTATTCTAGGAAGGTAATACTTTCTAAGTTCTGGGAAAGTAGTTGCAATACATAGTCATATGGAAAGAACCTCCCCACACACACTTTCCTTTTATAGTTTACTGTTCTGCTATGGTTTGCATTCCAGTATTTTATTTTTTTTTTTTTGAGCTACCTGCTCTCTTATTAATTTCGAAGTTCTCCAGCAAATTCTTGCTGTAGTCTAGGGAAAATTTTACTAAACCATCCTGTCAGTAGCATTGAGCTTTCTGTTGATATTTCAGATGATGTCAGGCAGAATGCTGCAATAATCAGTCTGCCATGTCTCAGTAATCTTCTATTCAGTATTCTTCTTTTTCACACATACTACTGACTCTGTGTTCAGGTTTTTGTCAGTGCCTGTTGTTGTATCAGACACCATAAACTTATAGGGTAAAAGATACCTTTCCCACAGGTTTTATCCTTGTCCCTACATACCCAAATCTGTGTCCCATATTTGAAAGGCTTTGGAGTTCTTCTTTATATAGAAATATAGAAAGTGTCTTAGTAAGATACAAGTATAAGGGACTGCAGCTTTTAACATGGAAAATGTTGTGCAAGATTGCCAAAAGCCAATTAAAAATTCAAACTCTGGATGCTATTTCAAAACTGGGAATAGCATCAGCTGAATAGAAAATGTGAGAAAGTAAAAATAAAAAAATGAATTTGATGCCATTTTGGTTTTAATATTTTGAAACAAATTAAGATTTTGCTTGAAACAGATTTTGTTTCAAAACTGGGCTTCAAAAAATACAAGTGTGAGAAAAGAAAGTGTTACTTTCACATTTATTTTATTGTGTACACACATAAAAATTTTAAGTATTCCAAAACTTCTAGCAGTTCTTCAGACTTGCTTTTGAGCTTTTTAGACATATTCTCCAACAGTAGTATTCAGTGGCTGGCCCAGGTAGATCACCCTTAGCTATTCCTGCTATTGATTATTTAAACGGAATAAAAAAGGATTAAGGAGTACAAGTATTGCATCCAAATTTGTTCAAAGCAACGATCAGAGGCGTGGCAGAGACATTGACCATGGTGTTAAGCCAGAAGGTTATTTTCTAAATACCAACGTGTTACCAAAGTGATAAATGTGAGCAGCAAACGATTTGAAGACAATCTGTCCTCTAATGAACTAGTTTAATGGGGTAAATAAATAACTGCAAAACAATCTGAGCAGTGATCTGTAGTCCCCATCCACAAGCTCTTACTATTCAGCCAGTTATCTTGGGAGCTGTGGAGACTGCACACCTTCCAAGAGGGCTTTTATTTGTTCTGGGTGTCCACCAGTTGTTCCAGTTGCTGTGTGTATTTTTTCTTTGGGATTGGTAGATCTTCCGTTTACTTCTGCACTTGCTTTTCATCCTCTGGCTGTTACAGTCCTTGCTTTAGTCCTCTTTAAGGAGTCTTAATTTAGGCAGTGGCAGCTGCTCACCTGTTGCTGGGGTGGTTTTGGGATCAGGGAGAGATGACTTACATTGACTGTTGTCTGTACAGCTGTGGGTTTCCTGTTAGGGAGTTTGGCCTCCATCTTCCAGCCTCTTTGACTCCTGTGGCTGTACTAGGGAGGAACAAAGGGAAAAGGGTCATCCAGAACCAATCCGGGAACTGTAGCAGGAACGTGTGTGCATGTGTGTCCAGATCACTCATTAAATGTCAACAGCCATGGCAGTATAAGATGATTCTGAGCTGACTGGGTTTTGGAAGTGGTATTGGACTGTGTGGTTTCATAAATGTAATAGCCAAGCATAGGATACGGAGTATAAAGCTCATAATCAGACTTCTGTTCTTGCCAAAATCAGTGTTTGTCTGAGTGCAGAATAGTGGGAAGTAGTTATGGAGTTCCTTTAATCATTAACAGAAGTATGATTGGGGTCATTTGTGTATCAGTGGTATTCTTTCATCTAGTGAATAATTATGTAAGTGAATTTGAAATTACCTAATTGTTTAACAGATCCTTCTCACAGAGGCAGTTACATGTGCTGGCTCTGGTACTCCTCAGGTAGCTGCTGAGAGGGACTGCAGCAGCATGACATGGAGATGGGCATTTGTGCTTGAAATGTTACCCAAAGTCAAGGTATGGTCAGAGAGCAGTGGCTGAAAGTTGAAAAGGTGCCAACACTTGGGATTTTAATTGATAAGCTTTAGCTTTTATTGCTACTCTTCATATGCTGTCTTGTCCATAAATAAAGGACCTTACTCCTTGGAGCTGTCAATCCTGAACACTTGCTAAACACCAGTTTACAGATTAAAAATTTCTTTTTCTCCTAAAGAAAGAGAAGTAGTGAACATAATGGAAACATTATTGTTGTATAACAGGTATTTAGAATTTTAATTTTAACAATGCTGATTTAATGAAAATTGGCTCATGCTGCTGGGAACTTGTTAAGAGCCCCTCCTTCTTGACTGCAGGTGGGTTTTTAACGTGCTGGTTTCAAAGCAGACACTAATACAGACTGTCAATTTCTACTTAAAAGGAAATTGTTATCAGCCCCCTTGATACTTTCTGCCTGACAGCTAAACTTCTTCCTCAAAGAGGTTAGGTGTACATAACTAAGCAGTAAATACCCCAATGACACATCACAGTGCTTTACAAAAAATAGCAAAGAGAGGGAGAGGCATAAGCTACAATACACTGAAAATTAGTTCCTTGAGCTGCATATTTCTGTTCCAGGCAAAACGTCCACTCAAATGAACTGGAGAAGTGTCACATAAATCGAGGCAGTAGGTTGCAGAAAACAGTGCCTTGGTTTGACATAGCTGGAAAAAATGCTGCTCTCAGCCTTGGAAATGTTAGTTTTACCTGACTAACTCATCAGCAAGAATTGCAAGATGGGCTTCTGTTGTGGTTCAACCCCAGCTAAGCCCCGCACAGCTCCTCACTTGCTCCCAACCTCCCATGGAATGGGAGAGAGAATTGGAAGGCTAAGAATGAGAAAACTCAGGGGTTGAGATAAAAACAATTTCGTAGGTAAAACCACTCACCCGGGCATCGGAAAACTCCATCCCAGCCAAAATTAGCACAACCTCCATTAACAAAATTGGGTTTTTGTTATTAAAAAAATGTAACCAAGTGTATGTGAACCATATGAGACTATCAGAAGGCATAGGAAAAGAAAACTATATTATTTATAGGGAGATCCAGCTTCATTTCCTTCCACTTTGAAAATCTAGGTGGATGACTTGAGGCAGTGTGCTAATCCAGTCACAGTGGAGATGAGAGAGATATCCTGTGCTGTTTTAGACCTCTAAGTAATCTGATTCAGACTCCCTCTCTTGTCAGTGGAGAGACAGGCTTCTGACATAGTTCTTTTCTTCTATAGGTAGGATAATATATTGATAGGGTTTTTTTCTCCAGTCCTTTGCTCATTATAATGTTAAGCATTATTTTAAATGTTGCCTCCTTGCCCTATGGAACCTTAATGCTTGTTATTGGTTTTAGATGATACCATAATACAAGAAATGCAAATGGTCATTGGCTGGCAGAATGCTGGAATTTTTATGGTATTTTCATAGTTCTGTAGTGTCAGTGATGTCAGATCAGGAATGTGATCCAGGTTCACTTCTTAGCCCATCTTCAGCTGGGGATGTTGATTCTCCTCAGTTCTGTACTTAGCTGTGCTACACATACCATGGTCTGCAGAGAGCGCACAAACAAACATCACAGCTTTTCTTGCTTAGGATACCAACATCAGCTGAATCTTCCTATTCATGTTAAACTTTCTTCCCCCTCCCCCCTTCAAAGGCTCATTTGGAGCCTTTGAAGAATGACTTTTAACCTGCTTAGTAAGTTAGAATCTAATTTTGTCTAAAATGGCATTTCACGATGTCATAGTATTCCTGAGGGAGTCAGGTTTCACTGTAATGTTTTACATTAATACATATGTTTTTCATAATTGTGACACACTATTATATGCACCTCTGATGAAAGATCATAATTATATGGACAAATTCTCAGTGAACATAATTTTGTATCAAAGCAATGTGAACTATACTCATTGTCATCTATGTAGAATGGTTACCTATGAGTTGTACATGCCCCCCTCATTTTCCAGTTTTGAAACAATACAGCTAAGACCCACTCATTGCTCACATACTGTCTAATCTTTTCCCAACTGGCAAGAAAAAGAACCATTCTTTATTCCTTTTGAACCTTTTCTAATTTTACAGGCTTTAGCTTAATTTCAAATTGTGTAGATGGCTTTAAAATATTGCAAACTCATGTTCGTCTAATCCCAGGACAAACAAGTTTAAAAAACTCATCTGCCTGCACTAATAGAATATAATCCCAAGAATATAAGTGTTGCTCTGCTTAGGAAATAGAATGGGCATGTAACATCTCTAAACTAGGCTGGCTTTTCAGTAAAAAGCAACCTGTGCAATCTTGTAAGCTGTGTGAAAATGAGAAATGCTGAACCAAGAAGCAGTCTGTGTTCACACATCATGTTGTTCTTAATCACATTAGTCTCAAATATGCATTGATGATTTTTGTACTTAAAGCTACTGCTGTTGTTTATTTTTCAATTTCTTCATTAATGCCAGATTCATAGAGCATTAGGCAATAATTTGCTGAGGTTCTGGCATATATTTTATTGCAAAAATGCAATCATGCATGTCAGTTATAAAATGGATTGCATTATATGTCCAAGTTACTTTTGTTTCATATCATTTAGAAGAAAAAGAGGGTCTCTAAATCTTCCTGCACCAGAATAGCTTAAAAAAATGTTTAAATTATTCATTAGTCACACTAAACCTAATAGCATCCAGTGATTGACAAAACTCTGTCCTGTAATAATGTGCAATTGTTCGTTTCTGAAAAGGACGCAATTCTGTGCCACCCATCATTTGATTAACAAAACTTTATTTGTGTGTCTTAAATCCACGTTGCCAAGTTTCTGCTCTGTTCCTTGAAACCCTCACAATGTGATAAAAATATTTTATTCTGTATTGTGGGGGTGATGCAGTTACTCCAAAGTGAGGATCCTTGTCCAGGTCATTCCATGTGACTGATGTGTCTGGGACATCATTTTGCTTTGTGCTGTGTTAGACAGAAAGTCTAGTTTATGAACTGTTTTAGGATATTTCATTAAATTCATTTGAGAAGATTATTTACCCATTGTCTTTATTCTTTGAGTCTTACTGTACGAGGCTCACAGAGGTGAACATTGAAACTTTGAGCTTTGTAATGTGAATTCTCCGGAGCACCATCAGCATTCCCAGTCAAAAACCTGAGAATCTTTACTTTGTGACTGAATCCCCCAGAAGGCACTCTCAAGGTTAGCTACAAGACATCAGAGTTCTGAGCTTAGGTTTGAATGTTGTTTGTAGCAGGCCTCAGACAATGACTTTTTGGTTAGGTAGTGAGGGAAATGGGGAAAGCAACAGATTCTGCTAATGGGAACAGCAGATGGGAAGGGGAGAAGAGAATACTCCTGGGGGAAGCAGCAGCAGAAATGGTCCCTAGTTAAATTTTCTGTACTTACGCAGTAGATTAGTGGGCAAAGTACAACACAGAGGAAAGATTCACAATGCAGAACACGCAGGTAACATGTCAGAAATGTCCCCAATGTCGTGTGGCTCTAGAATTGTCCTGTGAAAAATTGCAACTTAATTTACAAAGGAAGACACTTTGTTATGAGCAGTCTCGTTGCTTGGTGATGTGTTACAGACCTAGGGAAGCAGCAAGAAGTGAAGCTCATGTCACCTTTGTTGGGCTCAGCTGTAGGTAACAGAACTTGCAAACTGTATTTTAAATTGCAGTTCTGTCTCTCAGAGGAGAGGCAGAGAATAATGGAGGAATAACTTAAACTTGGTTGTTGACTTACTGGAGAGAATATTTGAATGGTTGTTAATATGTTGATCTCAAAACCTGTGTTACTAATTCCTCTGCAGTTCCTAAAATGTTATACAATGCTGAAGAAAGTGAAAAGAGGCACTCTGGCAGGGATTTTTGAACTGGAACAGGGATAGATGCTGCTGGTTTGAGAAACTGTAATTGTTTATGGCTGTGGGGTCTGTATTGTAACAATACGTTCCTTCCCAACATCACATGAGGTTATTTAGAAATGATGGGCTATGTATTTACCAGCGGGAAAACACCTGAGATGGCTTGTACTGAATGTGTTCCTTTTGTCAGGAGATCGATCCATGAGATAAAGAATAAAAAAGGAAAACAGAAAACTTGCAGCTGTACATTTTTGATGTGAAAGTTTTGCAGAGAAGCAGGTGGAGAGGCTTTTGCTTTGTGACTTGGGTCAGCTGCAGACAAGTAGTTTGGCTACCTCTTCCTGCCTGAAGAGTGGAAAAGGAAGAGCCTGTTATGAACGAGGGGTTTTTATACACATGTTTACACAAAGTGTGGAAATTATATTCCTCTTGCAGTCTCATCTTTGCTACTGATGGCTTGCTGTTGGCAAAGCAGATGTTTCTCACGGGGTATTGCTTGTCTGTTTGCAAACAGCTTCTCCCAGAGACATTCCCAAGAGCCCGTGCTTTGCTTGTACACTGGTGTTTTTCTCCAGTAGTCCTTGTCACCTTTTGTGACCCCAACTCTTGCAAGCCTTTTTTGAAAGTTTCATTTCTTCCAAGTGCCTGTCTGGTTTAAGTATGATAATTAGCTCTGCAACATGAGTTTCTCCATTTAAAACTATTTTAAATTATTTCTGGGCGTATATGTAGTAGCAATATTTAGTAACTGGCAGTATCAGTTTCACCAGAACACCAACAGAAAAATATTCAGTCTGTATTAGGAGGTAGCTGCTTTTGTGGACCTAAAGCAATAGAAAAATGGGAGTGTGTCATATCATTATACCAAGACAGTACTATTAAAAGGGGGAAGTTAAAATTTAAATACAATTTCATGAAATGTATTAACATCCTTAGGCATTTAGGAAGTAGAGTAGGACAGAATTTATTATTATTATTTAAATGAATAAAAATTTGAAGTTTCTCTGTGTACTGGGAATTGCAGATTTTAGCTGGCTTTTTAACTAGGAGATCTGGATTCTTTTCAAGTTTCATCACTTTTACAGCATCCTGTTTAATGTCCTGCTTTCCCTCTGTCTAAGATCAGGATAATTTCTCACTGTTTTGCTGGCACAGTGAGACATTTACTAGGATGGTGAGATATTTTACTAGGATAGTGAGCAATTAAGTGTGGCAAATTAAGCTTTGCAAGTACGTTGAGCTTCTCATGTGAAAGCCTCTACTGAAATATGGGCATTGTTTTTCTGAGCAGGTGGGATAGAGGACTGGTTGAATTTTGAAAATCTTAAGCGAATACAGTTCTTAGCAGCACCTTTAATATCATCTACTTGTTAGAAAACCTGGAACAATAGCCATATTATGGATTTTCTGTAGGACCCCTGACTTTAAAGGTGTACCGTGAGATTTCAGCCTTCTGTTCTTGCCGTGTTCAGTCTCAGAAATAATGGCCTCTGTATTGTTTCCCTAAAGTCTATATTAGAACAAAGTGTAATAACACTGGTGCTCGATTCAGAAGGTGGTAAAGCATCAGTGCCTGCAGCATTATTCACAGTAGGAGCACTATATCTAGTGCTGACTAGCTCCTACTATATCAGCAAGTGACAGCAAACTTGCTTGACTACAGTTAATCTAAAACAGCTCTCTTGAGCAGAGTCCTACAGGAAAGCACAGAAAATTGTGGTTTGTGATTAGTGTTAATCCTGTTTGGGTTGATGATGATCTATATAGCTAGATACTGTATCAGTTACTTTTAGGATACCAAATATTTGTTATTAAAATTACCTCACCTTTTATGCAGCTTCAGGGGTTTTGAAGAAGTGTCAGGGGATGTGGTTATAGAATCTTTTCAAGACATCTTAGCTCCCAAAATACTTACTCATGGGGTAAGAGTCAGCTTTCCAGCTGCTCTTTTGCATACATAACTGGCATAATGCAAAGGGAGATCATGCAATCAAGAATGCACTGAGAGCTCAGCCAAATAGGAAGATGAGGCCTACTACAGTTGTTGACATAAATAGGTATTGAGACAAGCTCATTCCTGATCTTTTACAGTTTGTCCTTTTAAAGTATCATAAGGCTTCCCCAATTAGCTCCCAGTAAATCAGAAGAATCTGACATTGATTTCCGTGGGATCAGAGCAGGCACACATTACAATGAGTGTTTCATTCTTGCTCTGAAAAGAGTTCTACAGCAGTTCTTCTGTTACGTGCATGTCCCTGCAGCCCCAAAGCCCCTACAATTCTTAGATTTGTGTGTGGAGGAGGAATTGGAGAGTGGGTTTAGCAGAACTACCTCAGGAAAGTTACTGGTGACCTTTGAAAGTTTTTGGCTTTTTTCCAGGATGATACATTCTCACCATTCCTGCGAGAACTGTCTGTCCCTTTAGAGCACTCAAGTCTACTTAAAATTTGGTCTGATTGCTCAACATTGCTCCAGCAACCATCAAAACTGCTTTGGACTCTATCTACTTACATTGATTTTGGCCCATGAACAAGTCTGTGCAATTTTCTGAAACATATTTTAGGGTTTAGTTTCCAAGGTGGCAAAGAGATAATTTTGATTCCTAATGTAGATCCTCTGTTGAAGGGTGCCTTCAGCTAAGCTGATAAGAAACAAGTATCAGACCATGTAGAACCCAGTCCCTTTCTGCCTTACTTGTTCATTGGGAATAAGGTAGAATCAAATCTAAATGATACAGGCCAAACCAATTAATGACTGAAGTCCATCAAAATTACTCTAAATCTTGGACCCACAGCACAAGACATGGGACAGGCTTTGGCATGGCTGGGGAATGTGGAAGCTGTTAAGGAGAACTACAACAAACAGCTGGAGGAGCTATAGGAGTGCTTTCTCTCTTACACGAGTTAATTGAACGGGGTTGTAGAAACCTTCTCCTTCTGTAGAAAAAAAAACCCTCAAATACTCTAAAAAATGACATTTCTAATTTTCTTCAGTACGAAACAATTGCTTCTGTGTGTGTGTACGTCCCAGTAGTCCCAAAGTCTCTGTAGACAGCCAGAAGATTTATATTTGAGTGAAAGCCACTGCATCGCACACAGGAGCTCGTGAAAGTACAGTAAACATCCTTCAAACAAATTCTCATGTGCCCTGACTACAAAGTAAATGAAAAGCAATACACAGGGTTGGAAAGAAACCACATTTCTAGGTTGGTTTCAATAGACTCTTAGTTTTCCCAGTGTATTAGTACCCACTCCGAGTCTGCTGCATCCTGCTTTCTCCCCCTCAACACAGCTGAGCTGCACTTTGTCTACCACTGTGATATTTTATGGAAAACCAGCATATCAAGGTTTATCTTTAAAACAGTAAAAATAATAACTGTTGGTACTTGTGTGAGGTCTGGATAATTTGATCTCTTAAAACGTAGCCAATAGAGACATAAAAATAACAGTTTTCTTGCCATGCTAAAGAAACAGGAAAGAAAGTAGATTAAAGCAAAGTCCAGGGTTAGTTTAAATACACTGAGCCATATCGTGCCATTGATTTTTGAACAGAAATCCCCACTGAGCTCAGTGGGGATTTCTGCTTAAAAATCAATGGTGCAAAACGACACCCTCAGATTAAGATACAAAGATGGAGGATGAGGCTTAATTGGTGCCTCCTTGTCAGGATGGGTTTCCCCTATAGAGGGAGTCACTGCTCTTTCCATTAAACAATTAACAGTAAAACCTGGAGGACCTTTCGTGCAAGAGGAGTGTCATTCTATCCTTATTCCTATTGCAAATCTTAACATATATTAGATTTCACTAGTTTCATTAAAACAAACACGGAGACATATTAAATATTAATTTTATTTAGATTTTAGGTACTGTTAAGAATCTCTGTTGGGAAGTAGACTGTCCTGCCTAGGCAGAGGGAGGCATAGGAGTGTAGCCCATGCTGTAGTACTGTACACACCTAATAGACTGAGGAAAAAAGCTGAGACTTTTTCTGTGGTGTTTTCTGTAATAAGAGTAATTTCTTAGCCTTTAGTCAATATATATCAGAATCTGACTTCTGAGAGGAAGCAATCATTTGGCCTGTTGTCACAGATAGGAAAATAAAGCACAGCATCACTGCATGACTTGGCTGTGTTGTTCCAGGAAAGGGATGGCAGGGATGGTGAAAACTGTGTCCCCTTCTCCTGAGACAGTTACAAAGTCTCTGTCTTCTCCTTGGAGGAACTCACGGCTGCCTCTTAAGAGGGCATGTTTCATGTGAGGAAGAAAGATGGCCACAGAGTACATTTTAGGAAAAGCTAATTGCAACTATTATTGTTAAAAGTGGATTAGATGATGAAAGGTCTTTCTGAAAACTCTACGATCAAAGAGGGGAAAAGAGGACGTGTTTGAAGAAAAAAGTTCCTGCAAAATGGTTGACAAGGAATGAGATAAAAGCTGACAGTAGAATTCCAGACAGAATTCTTATGACTTTTGCCTATTCTTATCTGCTTGTGATGAAGGAAGCAATGGTCCTTTGAATTACAGTTGTAATTCATCTTATTGGTCCACAGGGCAAACAAAAAGTTTGGGGACTTATTGCCATTACAAAAAGCAGTACTGGGTGTTACTCAGAAAAGAAATCTATTGTGGTAATGCCAATAAAAGAGAATTTACTGATGCTGAGACAAAATTTGACTGGAGGGTTGTCCTGCTGAAATAGACAATGTAATCTAAATACTCTTGACTTTAAAAAACAACAACAAAAAAAACCAACAAAAAACAAACAAAACAAAACAAACAAAAAACCCACAAAAAAAAAAAACAAAAAACCCCAAACAAAACAAAACAAAACAAACCCCAAACAAACAAAAATAAACAAAAAACACCAAAAAACAAACAAAACAAAACCACAAAAAAACAACAACAGAAAAAAAAAACCACCAAAACCCCCCCCACACCAAACAGAAAAACAGTATTTTCCTGAAAAGAAATTATGGCAAATTTGCTAAGAATTGTGCAGTTACTATAATCCAGCAGTGGACACTTTGAGACATAAATTCCCTGATTCTTGCATAGCCTTGTCAGATCTATTCAGGATTTATTTCCATTACGAATGTCAATCTTTTCTTTTCTTTAAAGAAAGCATCTCACATTAAAAGGTTGTTTTCTGTCTCTGGGTTCCGCAACTTGAATGTAAAAACTCAAATTTTTTTGTTTCCTGAAGAGGGGAAAGAAAACAATCTTTATGTAAAACTTTTTCTTTCAATCTTATCCACACTCTAATGCTTCAAATTGCATATATTGTTTAATGTATTAATTCCAATAAATACTTGTCCAAGATTTTTTTTTTTTTTTTTTTTTTTTTTTTTTTTTTTTTTGGGGGCAACATGTGTTTCACAAAA
>VXAY01002056.1:1170851-1250639 GCA_013399855.1 Oxyruncus cristatus
TTTTTTTTTTTTTTTTTTTTTTTTTTTTTTTTCTCTGAGGGCATACAGGTGTTTCACATAAACAGCTTTGTCTGAGGTGTGACTGAACTGCAGGGAGAAGTTTTTTAGTCTTTGGCTGTGCGGTTTTGTTTACATTGTGTCCTGTGTTTTGTATGAATTGTTTTTAAGTGTTAATTGAAGAGGAAGTCATTCAACGGGGAAAAAATTACTTCTTAACTATGCTTTTGACATTGGTTCTGATGCGTCCCAGTTCAGCCTAAGTGAGGAGACTATTATTTGGCAGGTCTGCCTATAGCTCAGCAGTGGCAGATGCAGCTGTGCCCATTTGGCACACAGGTTTTTAATTTTGTAATTGGTAGCTGGCCAATAACAACCAGTTCTGTATATTTTCTGTTAAATTGATGGGGGAGGAGTGACCCACGACTGCTGTATATGCAAAGAACGTGCAACAGCGCTGGGGCTGTAGCTGTATCCATCCCACTGATGGCCTTCAGGATTGTAGTGAGGGAATAGTCAGGTGTAAGGGTTGGGAGAGGTGCCTGAGTTCTCGTATTTCCTCATGTAAGGGGTTTGGTGTTGCCTTGGCTTTTCGCGGCTGACTGAAGAAACTGCAGGTTATGATAGTGCATATGTGGGGTTTTAAGTGTCATAGATTTTTCCAAGGTCCTTTGACAAATCAGATGTTTCCCAGACAGTTTCCTTATGTAATTGCACAAAATTTGAAGAACAGAGGATTTGTGCACTTCTAGAAGTACAGTAGAAGAATCTGGAGAGTGCCAAGGCTATAGTGTGATGTTATCTAAACAATGTGTTATAGATCTAGTGTTTAGGACTTTTTCAGTCTGTTGTGGAGCTGCTTCTGTCCAGAACAGATCTGTAGCCTGTGTTATAAACAGTATTGTATTTTTATTATGCTTCTGTAGGCAGCATATTCTCTACTTCCTTTTCATCCTCTGGATACAGTCATCTTTTCATCTTGCTGGATATCTCAGCAGAGCATCATTACTAACAGAAGGATACATTGGACATCAGGAGCAATTTCTTCACAGAAGGGGTTGTTAAACATTGGAATGGACTCCCCAGTGAGGTGGTAGAGTCACCATCCCCAGAGGTGTTAAAGAAACAACTGGACGTGGCACTCAGTGCCTTGGTCTAGTTGACAAGGTAGTGATCATTCAAAGGTTGCACTTGATGATCTCAAGAGTCTTTTCCAACCTAAAGGATTCTGTGAGAAGGGGAAAGTGAAAGAGATTATGTAAGGGGTGCTGTTAGTTGCTTCTTCTCATATGGGATGTGATGACTTGAAACACTCCCAGTGTGAGGGTAGACGGTGTGTGTGGCACAAAATCTTCATCAAGAGACATGATGAGTTGTCAATAAGAGGCAAAGAGTCAAAAACTACAGATTTGGATACCCCATCTGTCTGCTGCAGTTTGTGTTAGAGGAAGATGTATATATCCTTTATGTTTCAAAGGTTGGGCACTGATTAATCTGTGATTGTTATTTATTATAATTGTCAGGTGTGGATTAATGTTTGAAGGTGCAGCATTTCTTCTGAACCTTTGTTTTATTGGAAGGAAAAGTTCTTCCAGCGACTTTGCACTGTTCATGTTCCTTTTCTTAGACTTGCTGATGCTCATAAAAAGATCTGTGAAAAAGAAGCTGTGAAAATGCTCCTTTAAAAGTTAATTCCATTCTGAGCCATCATGTCTTTTCAAGGCTCCTCAGCACTTGAGCCCCAGGTCACAGTGCAGAGATAAAAAATATGTATGTTCATAATTAGCTTATAAATAATGCAGTGTTCTCATTCAGACTTCATCTTTTCAACATGCCCATGGATTATTGTTCTCTCTGCAGTTAAATTTCTGAGCACTCTGTGGCCCAATTTTTCCACAATTTGGTAGGTTAATTCTCCATTACAACGTGCTTAAAGCCCAGAGAATGCAGTGGTGGGGAGTCTGGGTAGGCACTGTGTTTGCTTTTCATTTGTTTTTTTCTGTCAAGAATGTAACAGATAAATGATATGGTGCTTGTCTTCAGGTATGAGTTTGTATAGCTGGAGCCTGAACTGTTGATGCAGTTAGACTCATGCTTCACTTCTCTAATCTCAAAGTTTTTATATTATAGATAGAGCTAGATTGAGGTTGTTTGAGGCTGAGATGCTCTAATAGGTAGTTTAATAGAATAAAGAGTGTGAAAGGGGTACAGAGTTCACGTGAAATATTTGGACATAAAAATGAAAGCACCCTTCAGTTTCTTGGTAAACAACCTCCAGTGCCTCTTGAAAATCTTTAAAGGTTAGCCCATTTGAGAGGAAAATAAAAAAAAAAAACCCTTAAGCTGAACAACATTTGTTAAACAGATACCTTTTGTTTGACAGATGCTTGCTAGTCAGATTTAATAAACAAGAATTTTGAATGGCTGCTGGTAACTTGCACAGAGCAAAAAGAGGGTCCACAGTGAAATTCACCCTAATTACCACTCTGCTTATACTTTTTGTCGAATAGGTGCTGTTATTGCTCTCTGAACATGGATCATGCTGTAATTTTCAATGGAAATTTCTGTGGCAAAAGGGCAGAGGGTTAGAAAAACTTGATGAAACACCTACAGTTTTTTTATTATGCAACCTCCCAAAGGGAAAGTGATCAGAGGGAGAGAGTCAAAAAGAAGACATGTCCTATAGAAAGGAACAACTTGTAATCTCTCTCTCTGCCTCCACTCCTCAACACCTCCCACATAACTCTGCAGGGGCCTCTTCCCCCTGGAAGTCTGTATCACATGTACCCAGAAACCATCCTATAAATACAGGAGCCTTCCTCGTGCTCTGGTGTGTTCACAGAACTGGTGAATACCATTGATTAGAAGAGGCTGAAAAATAGCAACACTGAAATGCCTTTTCTATTCCTTTTGTATAGATGGAAAGGTGTGAGATCTAGTCTAGAATAGGAATGCTGCTGCAGACTCAGAACATTACCTAACTTGGAAAGAGTTACAGAGGATGAGTGTGCTATTAGAAGACTAGAAAAGAAGAAATGTAAAGCCTCTCATAAAAATAAAAGGGGCAGACAGGGAAAGGAGCCTATAAACAATATTCTAATCCTGTCATTGTAAGTGTCTGAAATAGAAAAAATGTTGAAAAACAGTTAAGATAAGATAACCACAGCATAGTTAATAAAGAATAGTTCATGGACAAAAGTAAGGAGATATTGGTTTAAATCCCAACTCATGCTGCCTTGATTTGGTTTTATGCAGTAAACATAATGAATAATGATGTAGTGAAAGACATGTATATATATGTGTGTGTATATATATATAAAAATCTGCTTCTGCTCTCCAGTTTGGGGACAAGAAATTTCAAAAAAGATTTGAACCATCATTTCTAGAGGTCCTAAAGAGAAGCAAGATCTGTCTAAAAACATGAAATGTATAAAAAGATTTAAAAATTTCAGGATTTTTAGGACAAAGAGGAGTCCAAGAGGGACATGATAATATTTATGTTCATAAAGATTATTGCAGAATGAAAATTCTGAGTAGGAGTTTGTGGTGACCATAATGAGTAATAGACTTAAATCACAGCAAGAAAGATTCTTTAGGGAATGCTTTCTAAAGCAAAGATACACTCTTGGGGGAATTTTGAAGTTTCAGTTGCTGGAGTTCTCTAAGAAAGGGATGGGAAAGTGTTTTAGAAATGATAGAAGTATAATCAATCCTGCCTTGGGCAGCACAGCGATCAGTGCTGTGCAGAGACTCCTCAAAGCCCCCTGAAGTTCTCTGTTTTTGTGGTTTTATGCAGTGGTATGGTGAAAAGTGGTGTTTGGTCAGAGCAGCTCATCCATTTCTCCAAGACAATCTGCATTGTTCAGGGAAGGATGTGAGGGTCCCATGTTCCCACTATGGGAATCACTAGTGAAGGGTTTGTTGCGCTGCTCAGCACAACCAACGTTGTTTTCGATAAAACATTTCATCTCAGACTTCCTTTGAATTTGTTATTACATGATGAAAGACTAGTTTGTGGCTTAATTCACAGATTAGACAACACTCTGTAATGGAGCTCCTTCCACGTGTGAGTGACACTGATGTGTTTGCTGTGTTGGTGTAAATATTCATAGGGAGATTTTTTGCATTATCCAGTCTGTGCACAGACTATATTGTGGTCTTGAAGAGATTTCGAAGGGATAAACAGAGACTGAATGCTCATGCAGTAGGAAGTGACAGTGAATAAGAAATGAAAACATTCCACTTCCTTTGGTTTGATAGCAAATACTTTTTCTGCATTGTTTTAGATGGTTTACTTAAAGTTTATTTAGTCTTTAAGTGAGAAACTGCAAACATAACACAAAATCTTTCTGTTGTTTCACAGAGAATTCATTCATTGATAAAATTGACAAAATAGATTAAATTAAAGGCAACTACTAGGTTTTTGAATTGTATAGAGAGCCATTCAAGGCAGAGTGAGATAGAACTCTTAAGGTATGGTCATTACATACTATAGGAATAGTATAGGCTTTAGGTTGCATTGTGGACAGTCTAAACCTTTCAGTCATTTGCTGTTTCTGTGCAGGTCATTGTGCCTGCATGTGAACGGAGGTTAAGGATGTGTGCAGTCCAGATTTTAATTCAAGAAAATCCTAAGCAGTAAAAATCAAAACTTACCATCTCAGTAGACTCTGATTTAAACCTCTCATGTTTAGGTGCATCAGGGAATTTTGGGTGACATAATGTAGTTAGTTTTGGTTTGGTTTGTTGTTTTTGTTCTTTTGTTGTTGTTGTTTTTCTTTCTTTTTTTCCTGTTAACTATGTGTCTTGCTGCTTATATGAAAAAAACCCCACTATTGTGCATCTTATGTGCTCCACAGACCAAATGTTGAACTCCCCCTGGTTGCATGACTCCTTCCCCTGGCTGAGTTGGACCGATCATTTCACAGGTTGCTCAGTTTAGATAGACTTAAGAACAGTGATATTAGGGGGGAAACCCCAATAACAAAGCAATGCTGGTAAGCCTTTATGAACAGCAAATGTTCAATAATACTCTGATTCTATAAGATGATGTGCTGCTGAGTTCTTTGATCTGCCTTGTTTTCTTAATTGCACTTTTTTATTTCTGAAAGGGCTTTCACTGGCAGAAACCTCCATAGGAAGTTTATTTTATTTAGCCTTCCTCAAAGGCTCTTTTGTCAATTTATTCTCACAATAGCAAGATATGCACATGCAGTTAATCAATGCAGGTTAACTTTGTAATGGGAAAGGCATTCTACGTTTTTGGCATCAGTCTGTGTCTTTTCTCAATTATAAAGTCTCTCACAGGGCTAAGCATTTGTCTGGTAGGTGTGTGTATCAGCCACAACTTAATATTCAAAGGTCAAACTGCAAAGATCTGGCCAGTGTGATGGCATCTTTGCTCTTTAATAATCAGATGGGATGTCTGTGATGTCTTGAAGCGCTTCTTCTAGGTGGCAGTGTACCACTGCAGCAGTTAATTGCCTGTTAGCTTCTTGGATCAATGTAAAAGAGAGATGTGAAGATTTTTCCAAAGTCTATTTTCTTTTTTCCTCCCGACACAGCTCTATTTGAGCACTTTCCTCTGATTTATCCAAGAATAACCTGTGTATGTGAGAGGAAACTTCAATACTCAATTTAAGTAGCTGCCATGGAGGTTTTTTTTCCAAGGTTGCTGAAGGAAGAGGGGAATTTTTGCCTTTTCTACACTTGAGGTTGATGATTATTCACTGCACTGGGTCACTAAGAAGAAGTTCTGTCTTTTCTCAGTTGCCCAGGCATGCCTTGGTGCTGTGCCTCCAGTGGGGTCAGACATTCTATACCATTTTTAAGCTTTTTCCCATGGGGAACTGCATTAGTTACTAATAGAACCTATATAGGCCTCCTTCCTTGTCCAGTCATTACTGTTTTTTTCTTGGTTCCTCTCTGCTTTCCCTCATATATCCAATGGCTCCGTGTGCAGCTACATTTGTTTGCAGCTGAGATGAGCAACCTTACTTGCTGGACTTCTAGGACAGGCTTTACTAAAGCACCACTGACTTAATGATCACTGAGGACATTCTGTTTTAATGCTCAGCCACACGCTATAGGAATAATGTGTACGGATGCAAATTTCTGCCACTGCGGGGACAGCGTGCAGCTGTGTCCACTGCTTGTGTCTGGGGATGTGTTGCATTCATTTTGGGTAGATATTGTAGATTCATAAAATATCTTGGGTCGGAAGGGACCATTAAAGGTCAGCTTGTCCAACCCTCTGCCACAGGCAGGGATTTCTTCAGCTAGATCAGGTTGCTCAGAGCACCATCCAATCTGACCTTGAATGTTTCCAGGGATGGGGTCAGATCAAATCTGCATCACATCCAGATAAACAACAGCTGTAGCCCTTCCCTTGTCCACTGATGTAGTCACTCCATCGTAGAAGGTCACTGGGTTGGTCAGGCAGGACTTGCCTTCGGTGAAGCTGTGCTGGCTCCCCCCAGCCTTCTCCCTGTTTTCCTCGTGCCTTAGCACAGCTTCTAGGAGGATCTGCTCCATGATCTTCCCAGGCACAGAGGTGAGGCTGTGACAGGTCAGTAGTTCCCAGGGTCCTCCTTTCTACCCTTTTTAAAAATATGTGCAATGTTCCCTTTTTTCCAGTCACCAGGGACTTCACCTGATGGCTGTGACTTTTCCATTACGGAAAGTGGCTTGGCCACTACATCAGCCAATTCCCTCAGCACTCTGGGGTGGATCTCATAAGGTCTCATAGACCTGTGCAGGTTCCCCAGGTGTCAGAAGTCTGTACTAGTGTACATAGATCATGAAGCTGAGTTATACCTCCCTGAGAATCTAAGAACTGTGGGATCCCAAAGTTTAACAACTGTCATCTCTTTGAATTCTCTTCTTCATGTGAACCTGAATCTTGAAGTAAAAAAGAAGTTAAAAAAATAATGAAAGCAGTAAAAAACCTGTATCCTGGCCTTCCTCTCTTTAAAGATTTTCTTCTGACAAAGTCAGTAACCAGGAGGCTGAGAACAGCAATACTTCACACATCAACTTTCACCCTGTTGGGGTTTTTTGGCCACAGTCATGTCATAACATCCAGTGTCTATGTCGACACTGGTTTGGGAGAGTCCCAGTAGCTCCCAGCTGTTCTACCTCCTTGCAGAAGGAGGAGCTTTGAAGCACAAGAAATGAAACACTGGGATTTGCTAATTGGGGGATTTATTTCACCACTTCAACATTATGGGGGGAAAAGTTGCCTCACAAGGCATTTTTCATTTTCTCCTCTTCACTGGCTGCCAGGATGCTGTGACACACCAAATACAGGTCAATACTGTAATAATCATTCTTCCCAGGATGCCTTTGAATGCCTTCCCGTCCTGGAGACCATGCATTTCTGAATACCTATGACTTAGGGGAGCAGGAAGAATTTAAAATTAATCTAGTATATTTGCAAGGATGTGCTGTGCTTATAAAAATGAAGTAACTTTTGGTTATCTTATCACTGTGAAACTGATCAAGTACTTTCAGCAAAAGACTCCAGACACATCAATGTACCCATGTGAAAGCTTTTGAAAAATTAAGGCTGATGTGTTGACAGCTGTAATACCACTAGCTTTTAATCCTTGGTTTCTTTTTTCATTATTAGGGATTCCAGGACATGGGTAGGAGAAGATTAGGTTTATCCACTAACAATATAAAATCCTGTAATCCCTTGGAAGTTTAAAATCTTCCTTGGGCTGGAGAAGGAACACTTTATCAATATGTACAGCTATGGCCTCTTTAAAGGATAAAAAGCACATCTCCTAGCTTAAGGGAAGAAGAATCATTTTATACTGGCCTAAGGAATTTCAGTTTTGAACCTGTGCTTCAATTCATGAGAAAAGCTTGGGCGAGGGGACTGTTTTTTGTTATTTTTTTTTTTTCTCACCATTAGATGTTATTTTTGATTCAGGGAAAAAAATGTGGTTTTTTTCTCATATATTGCTTCCCATCTGTAGCTTTCTAGGAACTTTACAAGGGTCAATAAATAGCATGTAACTCTTCTGCCAGATGTTGACTGGCTGTAGTGAGAGCCTCTGAAGGACCTTACTAAATAAGAACCCACCAAGATACCAGCACTATCCAAAAAACTGGGAAGTTGAATTTAGTTGTCTCGGTGTTATCTAAGTGATTCTTTCTTGTTCGCAAGAGTTAATCACATGAACTTCTTCTGAAGTGTGGGAAACACGAGAACATGTCATGAAGAGTTGTCATAAGACAAACACCCACCCCCAAGAGCTGGTAAGCCAGTTGTCAGCTGGCTCTTTCTCCTGCAGTTAAGGCACAGTCACAGATTGTCTCTGAGGGGGCTGTTGAGTTTCTGTGACCTTTAAAAGGCTGGTGAGGGAGGTGGGACCAGACCTTGGATCAGCTGGAGCATGGAGGCAGAGCTAACCCGTGTTCCTGCTCAGAGCGGAGCTCAAATCAGCAGGAATGTCAGGTCTCTAAAATGGTGTTTCGTGAGAGATATGCTGTAATGAACCTCAGACTGGCTGAGCCAGAGGGAAATAAAAGCTTCTTAAACAGCTTTCCTCCTACCTTCTCTCAGTGAGAGTCCTGTCCTCTGACATTTTGGGGTGATGTCCCACTTTCTATCCTAAGCAGGAAGCCTTTTGATGTCTGCCTGCACTGCAGCAAACTCTCCAAGCACCCTTATGAGTCTCTAGGGAAGTATCTTTCTTTTGATCCCCTCAGCTTTGGCCATTTCTGCTCTTTCAGGTACATTCTTACCATGGGCTAATTTACTGTATTCCCCTCCCCTTCTCCACCTGACCTTCTCTGTGCTCTAGAAGACCTCACAGCAGTTCTACATGCTGGATTTCAATCTGGGAAGACACACTAAATCCGTTCTCCTCCCACTCCTTTCCAAAGGAACAGCAGTCAGTTCAAGGTGACCAAGCACCTCTCAGGAAATGGACTTGCCTGTTTTTAATAGAGCATGCAATACTGAAACTCTAAAAGGCAAATACCCAAGTAAAAGGCATAACACACATCCCAGGAGGCCTCTCCAGGCTTTCCAGTCCTGTTATTTGTCATTAACCACTAGTCCCTTGTTGCCCCTCACCGTCTTTCCCATCAGTCCACAGCAGATGAGTTTGTTGCTGACTGCCCTGGTTCCTGCTGGCTGTGCACCCTCACAGCTGCTCCCACCCACTGCAGTCGGTGCTGGATTCCCCACACTGTTTTCTCTGTCAGCTGCTTCAGTCCTCTTCCCTGCACAGCTCTGTCCTTCACCACAAGGGCAGGGATCTGCCTTCCCACAGCTCTCACCTGGGGGTGATCCAGAGCTTGGGCAGCCCCTGGAGGTAGTTAAGTCCTTGCAGAAAAGTACAGTGTTCAGCAGGAAATGTCCAGATTTCTTGTCCCAAAGCAGAGGCTTTTTGGATGGAGCCTTTCTGATAAATCCTGGGATTTTTGCCACAGTTTATTTCTCACAAAGTTGCAAGTTGCAGTATTAAATCCATCTCCTTCCCCGGAAGCACCTCTGGCACCATTGAGGCTTTATGCTTTGCACAATGTGATTACAAATGAAATCATTCCTTCAAATTCTCAGTTTAGATGTTTCTCACATGAAAGGCTCAAAACATGGTATATAAATACATGAGTAAAATGCTCCTGTTGGTACTGTTCTCTTCTGTTTCTGCTAAAGGCCCCAGAAGTCGTCCTATCCGTATTTTCCACCTTTTGGACTTTTCCTGCTAACATATTTACTCTACCTTGAAAGAGACAAAGTCATTTGTCCAGTGAACATAGTCGGTTAACACAAGAGATATCAAATCTTATGACTTTTCAGCCTGTCTTTTTAGCTGAAATACTTGCAGGCAGATCTCAAAAGCATTCATCAATTTAATCTATATAGTAGAAAAATGTAACCAGCAGCCAGTGCTGCTGGGACCCGACAGCCAGGCTGTATAAAACAGGAATGGCCAGCCATCTGAGAGCAAAATCCATTCTTCCTGCAGCACAGCCCCTTAACCGTGTGCCCAAAGCTGGCTGAGCTCCCTTATCTGCCTGCTCCCCTTGATCCAACCCTTATTCTTTATGGAAACATGTTTGACAGGTGAATGTAGTGAAAATGCTCTGATAACCTCATTTAGATATATTTTGCTATGTGTTTGCTTTATTGAAGTTATCCCTCATGCTCTATAACCGAGAGCTGACCCTATTTATGCAACAGAGAATGCTAAGTGAATTAACTGAATGCTAATGGGGAATCCAGATTTGATGCATATTTCCATTTTTTTATTCCAAGTATATAAAGCTTCATTAGTGAAGAAATGAACTTAAGAATTATTTGCCTTTTAAAATGTGGTTTCATTTTTAAAATATAATTTTATTTATCAGTGTCTGAAATGAGTTTCCATATTAAAATGATCAAGCCCAAAACAAAATTGTATATTTTCTTAGCTTAGCCAAGTACTTACCAGTAAGACAGTCATTGGTGCGGGAGAGCCAAGGATATGTAATTCCCTCCATGGAACAATTCCTCTCTTGATTACTTAAAAAGTTTAAACTTAGATTTTTCAGGAAAGCAAGTCAGTCTTAATGCCTAGAGAAGGCTTCTAGAATAGAGGGATTAAAGTATTTACTTCAAACCTACACTCAGTGCAGCAATAAATTTATGTGCACATCAAAACTTAATTCTCCTTATTCTCTTGGATAAGCATATGGTTACTTTGCTAAAACAATGCCGTAGGCCCTGAACTTGCCACTGCTTTGTGTGAGTTTAAAGGTTTTTTTCCTTGTAACTTTCTGAGAAATTAAGGCTTTGGAGAGAAAAGAAAGCCTCTGAAATCCTTTATACCTGGACACCTACAAATATAAGTGACATGTATATACTTCTCTGCCTAAGGACATTCTAAAAGCCTTACAGATTCTGTTGTATTTTTGTGTGTATGTATTTATCATCAAAGAAGCAATAGCTACAGACTGAGGGCTCAGAGAAAAAGTAATGTCAGCTTACCAAGAAGTGATAGAATTTGTTTTGGAATCTGGACATTTTGACTGGCATCATTATTCATTATATTCGTAAACAAAAGTCTTTATTTTTTGTTTTCATGTCAGAGAAAACAATTATTTTATGGGTTATAACTTAAATAGAAAAGTTTTCTGGTGCCCTAAAACAAATTGTTGAATTTGTCTTTAGAAGTCAGTTTTTTGGTTTTTTTTTAAGACTGTAATTTTTGAGACATTTGGAAATACTATCCCAACAAATACCTGTTAGAGTCAACGGGAGTCTTTCCAATAACTGCAGTGGGCACTGAAACAATTTTATTTGACTCTCTTTACTTTTCAGCCTATTGTTTCTTTTTTTTAAATACAGTGAATGAATGCTTCTCAGTTTCTTGGTAATAATGAGCCAAGCCTGCAAATGCTTATTTGCATCTGTCCCTTCAGCCATGTGAACAGTTGTGCTGAGCTCTGGAAGTTACCTGTGTGCATTGACATCAGTGTGTGCTCCTTCATCTGTGAGGGATTGGGACCATGAATACATAAGTGAATAAGGAGAAAGTTGTTTAGCAACTCCATTGCCTAGTTTTCTTCTCTGAGTTATGGTGCTAATGGCCAGTTCAGAAGAAAATTTCTCAAATAATAACTAGGGAGAAATCACACTGCACATTTAGATAAAGCTCCCCAGTAGAACCGTCCCAAGAATCTTCTTAATGTGTTTGGATCAAACCTGAAGTTTCAGTATGACCCTCCTGAATCCTTTTCCCCATAAGGCTCTGCCACTCATGTTTCTAAAGCTTTGTAAATTTTCTGTGGTTCTACTCCATGTGTTTGGAGAGAACAAACCACTAGATACACTGTAATTGCCTTGAAATAACACTCTGGGAATTAAAAAATAGAAGGATATCTATAGCTATCCCTTCAGGTTTTTCGAATCCTCAGACATTAGGAATCTTGGTGAGACTGACACATATACTTCATCTTGGCTTTTCTGGGTATGGATACAATACAATTTATTCTTATGTACTGCCCTTCACAGAGAAAATCATCACCAGAAGAATGGCTTGAGGCTTAGCAGGACTGTGCTGCTGAAGATATCTCTAAATATATTGTCCTCTCAAAATCAGCCTTTTCTCCAGTTCTGCCTCTCCTAGCCTGGAAAATAATTGAGGTTGTGCCACTGATTCTGGCTCTAGAATAAAAACCTGAATAAAAAAATGTTGTAATTCCTGTGGAATAATGATGTCTTTCTCCATCTTTGTCAATGGAAGTGATACTATAAACTATAGTGCCAAAAATGCTAGGACTTGTGTACTGTTTAAAGTACTGACAAACAGGTAATTCCTTGTTTTCAGCTGCAGAGGAAACCCTCACTTATTTCCACTTCATAATTTCTTATTTCTCATCTTGGCACGCATGATGTTATTTTGATATAGATAATGTGTGACAAACGTGTGCATGTGTATAGACACACACACATGCAGATGCTTATGTGTGCATAACCCTTCTGTATCCAGTTTTCTCTGAAAGCTTCATGCCTCTTCTCAAATTTCCTGTGGTATAAAACTCACTTTTCCGCTGCTTCTCCTGTGCAGGGAAACACACTTGGTATTTCTTTGCATGCTGCTGTACTGGTGTGCTGGGAGGGCAGTTAAAACAGCAGCCACCAGGGCTGTAGTGCACAGACTTCTGTGCCAGCTGCCACTTCACCACATTCAGCAATCACGATTCAAGTACCAGAAAAAAATTAGAATGGTTTAATTATCATCGCACTTCAGATTTGTGGATCTCTCGCCTTGCCTGTTTCTTAATTGATACATTTGTGGATCTCTTGCGTTCCCTGTTTCTTGTGGTGTTCACTGTCATGTTTTTTTAGCGTCTTGCAACCAACAGACTTGGCAACATCCTTTCCCTGGCCACTGTTAATGATGGTTGAGGTTATGTTGCACTGATTCCCAGCAGTGGAACTATGATGCAAGTGCTGCCTACCTTGAACTGAGAGCACTGCCTGCCTTCCCTCCTGGGACCTGCCTTGTGATGTTCTGGAATTGCCTGCCCCCGTTCAGCCAAGAACACAAGCATATGCTTAATTTTGTTGTAGCTCTGTTTCAGTGTTCTCTCATTCAAACAATTACTGCTACCATTGAAAGACTTGAGTGTGGTTTGGTAGCATGTACATTTTCCGGGCATTTTCCAAATATAGGTAAAAAGGCTCTGTATGGCCTGCAAGCATTTAAGTCATAAGGCCAAGATTCACAGTTTTCATGGAATAGCAAAGAATATTCTTGTCTTTAGCTCAGTAGGAAGAAGGCAGTGAGATATTTCTTAATTATCTTGCCTTTTTGTAGTTTATCCTAAGCAAATGTTTGAGCATCTGAGACATTTCTATTTTTGGTGAGCAATAATGTCAGTCTTTTTTGCTTCATTTGCTTTTCACGTGAGATTCTTGCTATGCAAGAGTAAAATATTCAGGTCTCATTTACATTGAAAATTACTCTCTCACGGTTTAGGGGAAAAGATAGAGTTGTTTTTTTCTGACAGGTGTTCTTTTGTTGATGATAGTACATGCAGCCATAAAGTGATGTTCTGTAAGGCTTTAATGCTTTTCATAAGTGCATCACTGGTTTTTAAAGACTATAAATGTTAAAGACCTCTTCCCCAGGAGAAAAAAAAAAAAAGAGTCTTTGGGGAAGAAAATGACCTGTGATAGCAGAGTACTTTGATTGTGCAAGTTCAAATCCTTGACAGATTCAATCACCTGAGAAATGTGAGAAGCAGCTATAGGTGAATTTTGTAGTATTTTCAGGATGAGCATCTAAAAATTCAGATGATTATCTGCTCCCTCTTGGCCTCTAAGTTTCATAAGAGAAAACTTTAACTGGTATCACCTCAGCTAGTAATGCAAGAGAAGTAGCATTTCCTGTACTTTCTGAAGAGATTTCAATAACTAACTGAGGCCAAAATAATTGAATGTTTTCTAATAATATTTTAAATCTTGAGCTGTTTCAGATCTGGAGTATATTTGGTTTGAGCAGCTTAAATTTTGAGTTTGCCGGATTTATGTGTTCTTTCAGAATGATAGATGTTTACATAATTTTTGTTATTCTTAAAATGCCATCCTGCCATGTAGAATTTTTTTCTTCAACAGAATTCCCAAAAGTGAAAACTCTACAGAGCAAACATAGGAAAAATTCCAGTGGTTAGAATGCCTTGCAGTATTTTTAGGTCATTTTCCAGTCATTACAGAATGTTTCACAGGTTCTGGAGTCCTCAAACATGTAGTTTCCTGGTTGTCAGATCTGGATACCAAGAACCAGCAAGCAGGAGAGCAGTGCTAAGACAAGTTGAAGAGGAATTGCAATGCAGAGAGCTCTTTAGGAAGTTCATAAACTCTGGAGAACCTTGATTGGCATGTAGATTGATTTTATGAGTGGGAAAGGTTTGATACTGAGTAACAGAGAAAAAGCCAGGGAGATCTTTGACAAATGCAAATCCTTTGGGACTGGAAAACAGGAGAGGAGACGGATCATGAAGCACTGTCTTTATTTGTACTTTAAGAATGTGAACTTTTGTCCCTACCTATTGATTGCAGTGCTTTAAGTTCCCCTGTTGTGCTTCCATCAGCTGCTCACATCTTCCTGTATTATCCTGCTTGTCACATAAATTGTTTGATATCTTCTTGTGCTTTTGTCATAAAAGCTACTGTGAGCTGGACTGGACACGTGTAGTGATCTTGCCAAGCTGTGTGCGGATGACAAGGCTGACTCATGACAAGCTCACTTGATTTGGTCCCTGTGCAACGCTATGGGAGTTCAGTCTGGAGAAATTTATTGGATCTTAAAATGCTTGAACAGAGGTGATAAGCAGACAGTTGCATCTGGATCCATAAGCTATAAACTAACAAGGTTTATTAGCTTCATAAAACTATCACCTCTGTCTGTTGAAAAGTGAAGCCGATAGGTGGTACTGAAATTAAGAATGGCTAATGCTGATGATGAAAAAAATTACAGACTCACCCAATGCCTAAAGCTTTGCTATGATGTGAACTGCTTTGTCCTTGCACATGGAGTCTTACACCCCAAATCACAGCCCTTTTTATGATCTTATCTACAACATATTATTTTTGAAAGAGAAATCGTGTTGAAATGGGTCTTATCAGCTACCACCAGGCTCTGCTAACTCCCTTCATGTCTGTTCAAAAAACAAAACAGCAGAAGCTGAATTAACTTAGAAGGAAAGGGGCCTTCTCTCCTCTAAATCAACTTAAGGGTGGGATGAGGGGCGCTTCCAGTGACTTGTAACACTACTCCCTGTTCAGCTGTAAATGTCCTGTCCTTTGTACTGTCAGTGCTCTTCAGAAGCACAGGACATGTGCGGGGTATGAAATCAGATTGCTCACGTGTGCTGTGGAACCAGGGCATTTGTCTTACTTAACCAAGTCCTTGCAGTTTCACTCTGGGATCTGTAATGCCTTTTAACTTAGTGACTAGATCTGTGTCTTTATTCCTGGATAATGTTAAGTTCACTGCATACTTCTGTCTTCAGTTTTTCTCCATGTGTTGTTTGAAACATTTCCATATTCTGTTGCTACCTAATGTATACTAAGAAGTTATTAATGATCAGCTAGTTACGGAAAATTGCTGGGGGTTTTTATGCATTACGTTCCACCCTATCAGTGTATTTTGTGATGTTTGTGTTCTATTACTTCTCCTCTCCAGCTACTTTCCCCTCCTACTGCTGAGGAAAGTGATGCAGCCACTGCTCTAAGCCCTGGGGGGATCACTGCAAAGGGCTTAAGCAGCTGCAAGACAGAGTAGCACCAGCAATGCTCAGGCAGTTTTTCTATAAATGGGTGACAGGCGCTTCATAAATAAAGGGTCTTTAGATAAAATCCTAAAAGGAACACTGATAGCTAGCACAGGGTGGTACTAAGGCAATAAAAAGGACCTGGTTGAATCTCACTGTTGGTTTCCAGTACTTTTGTAACAGAGCACAAAAGGCTGCCTGTGAGAAGATTTTGCCTTTTTCCACGATTTGTTCCTATTTTAGTGTCCTGTTTAGAAGGATGAAGTGGCATCTCTTTAGGGTTTGATTTCAGGATGAACTGGGCTCGAACACTAATACTTACTCTTTTCCTGCCTTGCTTGGCTATTATTCTGAGACCTAACTGCTGGCCCTTGAGACACTGATATATTTAATTGGATTGTGAAATATGACAGAAGCTCATTTTTTAGGTTTTAATCTTGGGGAGTTTCCAATGTGTTCGCAGACACAGTTGTAACTCTCAGTAGTTCCAGAGGCCTAACAGATTCTAATATCATTAACATTATGTTCTTTATGGCACAGGGTTTGACCATCAATTATGTTGGTGCGAGCTTGAATAGAACTTTATGAGCTGAATTCTGCTGAGGCCCTCAATCCTGGAGCAGTTACAGTTGTAAGCAAGGATACAGGAACTATTAAAAGGAGAAATTCCAACACTAGTGCAATTTTTCAATAGGACCTGGTAGTTCAGTAGAATTAAAGCTCCCTCAAATTACTTTTTGCTCTAATCTGTTCTATGCCAGTTTAACTTTTTAAATATATTGTATTTTTATTTCTGCCTAATTTTGTTTGTTTGTGAAATGTTTTGAGTCACATGGCTTTCTGGTAATACTATGCATGAGTGGAAAAATTTAGACTTCTAATTGCTCTTTGAAAATTAGATCATTCCTAGTCATGTTTAGTAGTATTATTATTTCTGTCTTCTGGATGGAGTCTGGTTTAGACTGTTTTTCATAGAGGGTAAGGATCAGTGCCTCCTTATCAGTGTTGCCCATATTCTTGCTCTGTGTACTTTAGTGTAACTGCTAGAAGGTCCTTCTCAAAGACTGAGTTCTGGAGCAATAAAATCAAGCTTTCAAAAGCTGAGGAAAGTTGAAATGCTACTCCCTGTGTGGAGTTTTAGGAGCTAGACTCTGCATTTACGTCAACCCAGACCACCCACTCTAATGCCTACTTTAGAAAGTTTCAAAATCAACTTAATATCTTTTCTGTATGGATTTCCTATCCTTCCAATCTCTTTTTCATTATTATTATTACTGAATTGCCCTGACCAGAGGAGCATTTGTGAAAGACATTGATTTGTTAGCTGCAGTGATGGCAGTTCTTCCTTCCTCTGCTGTACCAGCACCAAATGGGATGCAGAACTCCACATTTTGCCAGATGCATTAGGCTGTTGTCTGTCAGGTAATTCCTCAGATCCACAGAACTAGCAACACTCTGCAAGGCCAAATTAGATTTATGTGAAATGGTAGCTGAGCCAGCAGCACTGTGCACCCCTAAGTGACTATGTTAATTGGGAACCAAAACATAAAGAGAAGCATCTCTGCAAGGAGAATACTGGCATGCTAACTCCATCTGTGGCAAATCAAATTAAGAGAAATCCCATTATCTTGCTTGGGATTCTGCTTTCTACTGACAACATGTTTCAGTGCTACTGCAGGTCAGTTACTGCAGAGATGTTTCATTACTCTAACATGTTCTCTTAGAACACTGCGTAGAGACATAAAATCTAAACAAACTTCTATGAATGATGTTAAGAACCTTATTTAAAGTTAAACTGAAGCAATGGTTTACATTTTTTTCCTCTCTGTATTGCTCAGCTGACACAGACATCAAAGCACATGGTTCATAATTTTGATGCTGTATCTAAACACCTTTGTTGACATGCTGTTGTCAAACTAATACCAGTGAGCTCTTTCTAATATTTATACCTTTTCTTGCTCTTGGGCTTGTTTTTAGCAGTTTATAAGCACGCTCATATGAGCCAAGTATATTCAGCCATCTATGCATCTCTTCTTTCATGATATTCTGCAAAGAGTAAAGAAACCATTAAATTTTCAGTTCTGTAAGTGAGATAAAAGCCTGAGAGTGAAGGACATGCACACAAACAGAAGCACATGTAAAAGTTTCTTACGTACAATTATCCTGGGGTTAGGGAAAACTAAAAGCAAACAGAAACATGTAGTTATGCCTTTGCACCTCTGCTAAACTGGAAAATTGTTTTCAGTTTGGTGGGCAAGATCTGGCAATGTAGTTGCATATTTCACTAGTATTTGGCACTGAATTTTTCCACCAGGGAATGAGAGAATGATTAGGTTTTCAGTATGTAGTGTTGATGTTTTAAACATTAAAGATAATGTACTTTTTTAACATTAAATGCATTAGAAGCAAAATATCCTCAAAGGGACATAAGCTCAGATATCAAGTAGTTTGTCTCACCAAACTTTAATTAGGAAAACCTAAAAATAATCCAGGTACTTTTTTAAATCTCCTTTCTTCTTTTGGTTAGAGCTTTACCAATGAAAATGAGTCTGATATAGCACTTGCATTTTTACACAAAAATAATTCAGGAGTCTAGTAAACCAATCATACTATTTCAGATATTCTAAGTTTGCAAATTGCTGGGGATACTTTCTTCCATGGAACTTCAACTGAGCTAATGACATAAACTTTAGCAGTTCCCCTCTGCTCTGATCCAGATCTTAAATTGTATTCACATGGCTATCCTGGGCTTTTACTTCTTTTCATTTTAATTTGAAGGGGGAAAATTATAATCATTTTAGAAGAGGAATATATTTATACATAAGAAAGGAGACCTTTTCCATCTTCCTGGTATGGGCTGTGTGCTGAACCAGTGAACAGCGTATTCTGTTTTGGTTCTGGCACTTCAACCCCAGTGTGGAGTCACAGTTTGGAAAAATCTGTCATCAAGGTTCTCCAGCCATCACAAGCGTAATTGTATTTATTTACCTTTATTGAAAAAGAATATTTCATTTTCACAAAAATACCAGATTGAGAGCACTAAAACCCACAACACCCGAACAAAGCCCCAGACTTCTAGTGCCACTTTGAAGACTGATTGTGGGGAATTAACTATTAAGAACAAGGAGATGTAATAGCCAGGAGTGTTTGTCAGCTGCTGTTGTGCAGCCATCTCTTAGATACATTGCTATGCTGAGTTCTGCACAGTGTAATACATGACACCATTGGAGCTCTTATGTTGACTGGGGTTGGTTTCTAGTTCCTGTGTCCATTTGGTATTTGACCTTTGCTTAGACTGCTAATGATGAATAAAAATTGCTGTTACCAGCTGTTCTGATTATAGCAATTTATCATCACCAATCTAAAAATGAAAAAGCAACCAGTACGTGCTGCACCTCTCCATCACAGCCTTTGCCAGGGCAGTAGAAGGGTGTTCTGCCCCACTGCATTCGTTCTGCACGGGTGTGTGAAGGTCCCACTCTCAGGCCAGATGTGCAGTGCATCCAAGGGGAATACTACTGTCATACAACCAGGTTGGAAGGGGGCTTCAAGGATCATCCGGTTCAACCTTTTCTGGCAAAAACACCAGTCTAGACAAGACGACCCAGCCCCCTGTTCAATTGGATCTTGAAAGTACCCAGTGTTGGGCAATCTACCTCTTCCCTGGGGGAGATCATTCCAGGGGCTGATTGTCTTAATTGTGAAAAACATTCCTCTCAGGTCCAACCGTGATCTCCTCAGGAGTAACTTGTACCCCTTACCCTGATTGCTTTGGTAAGAAATACCCAAGCAATGTGCTTTTGTGTCACAGAGTGTGGAACCCACCCTTTGCAGGCATAGGAACACGGGTTTTGGTTGTGGGCAGTAACCATATGCTGCAGAGAGTGGTCCTCTTAGTTGTTTTCTGGCTTTTAGGTAAGTATCCTCTGATCCTTGAAATCTGTTACCATTCAGGTTTGGATTTTTTTTTTTCCCCGTTTGTTTGTTTTGGGGTTTTTTGTTTGTTTTTGTTTTGTTGTTTTGTTTTTGTTTGTCTGCTTTGTTTTGTTTGAGTTTTTGTTTGGTTGGTTTTGGTTGCTTGGGGCTTTTTTTCCACCTCCTGTAAAACCTTTATTACTGAAGCATTGTCTCATCTTGTACTGGTGTGGGAATATTCCTATGGTGTCAGTAATGAACACAGGTGAAAAAAGTAGACTTTCTTTGGGAATAGCAGGATGCCCTTTTTCTGCCTTGATTATTTGTTGATCACAGCAACTCTCTGGCATCCTTCTTCCTTCCACTGTATTAAAAAAAAAAGCTTTTATTGCTAACTATTGACTCTAGAATAAATTATTCCAGAATATCTCACCTGCTTTAACTTTCAAGAATTTAGGCTTTTTTTCGTATGCATTTACATATGATTTCTACTTACTTGGACAAATGTTCTTTTACTGCTAATAATATCCCTTACTCAGCTATTAAAAATCTATGAGACTCTGATACCTTTAAACAATGTCTCTGCTGTTTACAAGAATTTTACTTTCAGATATTCTCATTAATGAGTCTTCCCTCCATTATATAACTTCTAAAGAGTTGATGTGTCACTGATACAGATTTTTTTCTTTCTTTCTTCTTTTGGCTTTTCCATCTGGAAGGATGCTGAATTTGATGGCATTTGGTTGTCATTACAAACTTAATTTTCATAGTTAGCTTGTGAATCGTATTTTTTTCTCTCATCATGACTAAATCAAAAGCTATTCTGTCAAGACCTTCCCCTAATGGATCAGGTTCTTCCTGTCATCAGTACCCCAAGACCTCTAGACAGGTGATATCTTCTGTGAACCTTGTTTGCTCTTTATGGAATGTTTGGGGAAAAAAGGTGAAGTCTTTTGGATGGGATGTTTCAGAAGGACATTCTCAATCTGTGTGTACTGAAGGTTGACTAAGATCTATCCTCATCTCAAAAGCCCAGCTAAAAATACATCTAAGCACAGCATGCTTGTATTATTAATGTCCCAAGTGATCTTGCAGTAACCAAGATGCAAACAACCAGCACCCTCCCCATCCCAGAGCCACAGCTGGGCCTCAGTCACTCACATCGCAGCAAGGTCCTGCACTGAAGCTGGAGAGTGCAGCTCCCTGCAGAGGCTGGGGAAGGCTCTCTTGGGGGATGTAATCCCTGCTTTTGCATAGCCAGGGTTCTGACTTAGCCTTGAGCTCTTGGTACATGAGCGCTCACTGACCACACAGTCTTCTGAGCTGGAGCACAGGCGTGTCCTCCTCAAAGTACCAAGGGACAAAGGAGACGAGAACCAGAAAGGGGAATACATTTAAAACAGATCTGTAATGCTTGCTTACGTCAGATAATGTGCAGTCTCAGGGATCATTACTGTAAGTACTAGACATTCTGTTGAACATGATGTATGTGTATATAAGTGCAGATTCAGAACAACCGCCCGGGTACCTACAGGAAACCCAGTTTCCCAAGACCAGCCATGAGGAGTTTGTAAGTGGCAGGTGTCATAACCTTTGCACATCTGAACTATGTAAAGGTTAATTATATTCCACTCCAGTGAAACTATGGTTACGTTCAGGGGACTTTGTGCTTAATGCTGCTCTTTAACTGATGTGTCACTGTAGAGAAGGATTATATGAATGCAGGGTTGAGATTATTCACGTCAATTGCAATAGGGTTTTATACTTAGAAAGTAGAGATAGGAAACATATTTGTCTTAAATTATTATGACTATAGTGCTTTCTGGTTTGCAAATATTTCAATAAGCGATCTTTATTTTCTGATAGTACATTTGTTGTTCTTTAATATTTCCTTGCTTGTCTGGACAGATAATTCTCAGCCTATGAGTCATGATCAGTAAACTTCGACTGTTTCTTATTTGCTATTTATCTTTTGAAATGTTATTTTTACTGACTAGTCAGAAGAATGGAAATTTCCAATAATTATTGAAAGAAGCATTTGAAGTAAGATTTTTTGTGGGCACAGGCGAATTATGATGTGTACCCAGAGTTATTTCAGTGACTTTAAAATTAACTTTCAAACAGGTTTGAAAATCCTTCTCCAGCTCTTTTTCAGTCCCTTTAGGAACTGGAAGGTGATCTAAGGTCTCCCTGGAGCCTTCTCTTTTCCAGGCTGAACAACCATAACTCCCTCAGCTTGTGTCCGTAGGAGAGGTGCTCCAGCCCTGTGAGCATCTTCATGGCCTTCCCTGGACCTGCTCCGACAGGTCCATGTCCTTCTTATTCCTTTGGGTCCCAGAGCTGGATGCAGCAATGCAGGTGGGGTCTCACCAGAGCAGAGTAGAGCGGGAGAATCCCCTCCCTCAACCTGCTGCCCACGCTGCTTTGGATGCAGCCCAGGACAGGACTGGCTTTCTGGGCTGCAAGTCACGTTGAGCCCCAGGTCTTTCTCCTCAGGGCCGTTCTTAATCTATTCTCTGCCCAGCATGTATTTGTGCTTTTTGTTTATACTTGCTTTTATTATATCCTTAAAAACCTACCTGCTTGAGAATATATTTTAGTGGTACAGTGAGGGAAATCATGAAGGCAAAAGAGCAGCCACCTGTGGAGATAATAACCATGATCAAAAGGAACTGTACTTATGGCTAAGGCAGGTGCTATTGTAAAGTGTACATGTGTCTCTGCCTTCCAGGATCTCTGTATGTGCTTTTCCCTTGGGAAAAGTTGTCTTTTGGTCTTAGTCACTGCATTGATAATTACCAGACATTCAGTTGTGTGATGTGAGATACCAGAGCTCGCTCCTGAGATCATGCTGCTACTACACATTCACTTGGACACTGAAATTACCACAGACTGGGTCATGCCTGCTGTAAGTTTTTGTATATTAGGGAGAGATATACATGGACACTGAACAAGCAGCACTGGTTAGCAGAGGTGCAGGGCCCAGGAGTATCTTTACAGGGAGCAACTGTGTGTGACTTTGTTCATTTACAATAGTGTCTTCTGCCAAAATTCCTCTCTCTGTTTCTCTAGCTAATTGGAAAGAGTTTTTGTTGCTTAGGTCATTACAGAATCATTGTGAATGAGTATGGGAGCCAGCCCCAAGCTATGTAATTGTGTGTTAGTGCTAAAGAGATTAACCCTGAGGCATTGTGAATCTGCACTTAGTTACCAAACAGCTGCTGGTATTGCTGGTAACTTGATATCAAACCCTACGCAAGCCACGGAGCTTGAGGGAGCAGGAGCTTGCAGGACTCAGAGGTGCACCCTGGTACTTCTGTTACAGCTTTTCTGTTGCTGAAACTGCTGTGGAATCTAAACTGGAACCAAAATCAGACAAGAAACCTCTAACAGGCAGAGGTTGCAGTTGCTTTCAGGGTACAAGATTTAGGCTACACTGGAGAACTGGTAATGTAAAATAACACCAATGTGCTCTCAACCATACTGTGGTGGTTGAATAGTGCTATTTATTTTGTATGCTGCTTCATGAGGTGTTTTTTCATTAGTCAGTAAACCTAAAGCCCACTGTGTTCCCTGAAAGCCTTCAGTTTGCTAAGGAGCAGCAGGTGGGTTTGCTCTTTAAGCATCATCAACAAAATCTAATGGCAGAAGTCACTGAAGGTTCAGCCCCCAAAGCTTATTCTGCTGGACACGAAGTGTGCCACAGCCAGCTATTTCTGTGTATATCACCTAGGGTGCTTCTGAATCACAGAACCTTGTGAGTGCTGCCTTTAAAGGATATTTTGTTATTATGCATGAAAATAGTACTATACTGTTTTGCACAGAGAGATTCCTATATTTCTTTAGTTTAAAACATCTTTTTTGTGATTGCTATTATACAATAAATACTTCAAGTTTCTCCATAGTAGATTTTTTTTGTTATTATTTAGATGTACAAAACTGCTAAAAATTTATCCAGTTTAACTGTTAGAAAGAATCCTTTCTTAAATGTTAAATAAACTGGCTTTTTGATGAGAAGGTAGTTTACACATGCCTGTGCCTTGAAGACCATTTTGAAACTGCTGCAGGAAATCAGATTTTTTTCCTGTTGGTGTAGACTTATTGAATAGTGACTTTTATGGACCAGCTTAAACTCAGAACTTTCCCTGATTCCGTGATTGGGTTTGTTACATTTCTTGGAGGATGGTGGTGACTGCTCCACTGCATGCCATGCCTCCAAACTTTATGGAGAGTTTGCCTCTCAAATTGCTTTGCAGGGCAGGGACTCCTCAAGAACAGAGAATTTGTTAGAAAGAGCAATGTTCCCCTGTCAGAAAGCTACAATGTCGAAAAATACCAAATCTTTCAAGTGTTGCTTTTCAAAGACACACCAGAGATAATGAAGAGTGTGTAACAGAACTGAACAAGTTGTCAAACTGATATGAATCTTAAGAACTAAAGTTCTTGCCTTAAAATGGCACATAAAATCTGCCAGGTGTACTCTGTCCTGATTGAATGAATGAATCTTAACCCAGTGGTAACACCACAGCATGAGGAGACTCAGAATCATCATTCACCCTGTTGCGCTGAGGATGCCATAGGATGCAACAGTCAAACAACTTTGACTTCCCCTTAGTCCAGCATCCTAGTTTCAGGAACATGTTTTGGCAGGATACCTTATGGCATTAGAGTTTGGAGCCTCTTCCTGCTGTTGTGCTGGAAACACACGTTCCTGGTGATCTTTCAGAATGATTGTAAGTTAGGCAGTCACTATAATGCAGGGTCATCATGTGACATGTCCTGTGTGAGATGCAGCTTGGATGCTATGAGTCATTGCAGGTTTGTGTACAGAGTAAGCTGGTCTACAGCCATGATGTGTTAGGGGATCTAAATCCACAGTTCTCCCATCTAAGTTTTCATAAATGATTTTACATTTTTTTCTACAGCAGATCAAAACTCATTCACTTTGTTTTGATTGCACACCTCTTGGTGAATCAGGTTTTTGCAGAGATGAGGAAAGGTTGAATGCAGTGCGTCACTTCTGGTTTCACAACAGTGTTAAACTGGCATATCCTCAAAGGATCCAATTCTGATCTTAGCTGCAATGGATTTCAATTCATACAGCATCATTGGTTTGCCTGGATTTACTCCTGCCTTTCCCTGGTGTGCATGAGAACAGGTAGAGCCTTTCTGTGTCAGATGAGACTGTTGTGGTGGTTTGTGTAGTTTAAAATGGCTGATGGGTCACCATTCATTTTCTGTATCAGGCAGTCCAGGACTCTGTGGCATTCCAGTCACGATACGTAACAGAACCCCAAAGACAGATTATGCAGTCACAACGATGAAAATTGATTACTAAGCACTCAATGAGTCATCTGCCTCAGGAAGTAACTACTTCAATCTATTATTGTCGATGTCCTGATGGGTCAACCAGGACGCGAAAAGGAATTTGCATTAAATTGATTTGAGTGTTTTTTCTAGAAATAACATCATTCAATCAAAGGAAACATTCAGACAGAGCTAGGGAGTACTGACTGAATTTGATTTGGGGAGGCAAAGAAGCAAGGGATGAGCAGGCTGATTCAGATAAAAATATAAATGGGATTTAGAGCACCATAAATCTCACAGTACAGAAAGCTGGAACAATCCTTAACGATTTCTGCAATGCAGATTGGGCTACACATTCTGGAAATCCTTTATTTGCTTATTGATCTGTGTTTGTACATATCTATATAAACACATCACCCAGTTATGTGAATAGTGTATTTATGCAAAGAGTGTGCTTATATATGCACTCACCATAACAAGTACCAGCAGGTAACATAACATATGGCCAGTTTCCAGTTAGATGAATTTGCTGTATTGAGCTCATATAAGAACTCGGGAGTGGAATGTTTCTCTTCAAATATTTTTTTCTTCTCAGAGCTGAAGACTTTTAGAATGAGCAGCCTACCACTCAATAGAATTCAATAAGTGATGAATCATACCGAAATGTCACTTCCTTCTCATCAGTCTTAGCCTTAAAGCAATTCATCCTCTCTCTCATGCTTGTACTATGGTGTGGGTGTGCTGGCATCTTAAACTGTAGTGAGTTTCTGCTATCATGTTATTCCCAATAGCTTTATATCTTCCTCCAAGATCATTACTTACATCATTTGAGAGTCCAATTAAAATCACACACTTTAAAGAACTTGCTCCTTGCTGGATACATGATTTGTGAATTCTTCTCTTATTGATTTTTATACGGTCAGTCTTTATGTCCATTCCAATAAGTCTTACCTGAGTAATGATTTTATGATTTGGCTTAAGAAATTACAGTAAGATCTTTAAAAAAAAAATGACTGGTGACTTGATTTGTTTCAGTTTTTGGCTTTCCACTATGAGGCATTTTTAAAGCTGTGATAGCTGAGGGTATTTACAATTATGACTGTTTCAGAGAGTCAGGACTCTCAGAAATGTCTGAACCTGTAACCCCCAAAATTGTGGTGTTTACTATCACTGTCGCACTGGCTTTAGTAAATGAGGCTTAGCTCTGAAGCAAGGCGGGTGTGACAGAGAAGAATGTTTGGAAAGGCATATGCTGATCCGCTGGTGAAACTGCACAAGCAGCAGCTCAGTGTGCTGGATACAGGATGAGCAAAATCTCTCAGAGAATGGAGGAAGGACCACAATCACAGTTTCCTCTGGATAATCTATAAATGTCATCTCCTTCTTTAGTGGACTTAGCTTTATCCTGACTGATTCAGACAGGCACAAAGAAAGTGGAGAAACTGCCCTGTAAGGGAGGGGATTAGGGAGCTGCCCACTGTTTCAGTGAGCAACTATTTCAGGCCAACAGCTCGAAAGACCAAATTATATCACATTTCTAATTAGAAACCTGAAGGGGTTTTGTAAAGGGTTACACAAACCATCTATGTGTGTTACATACCTAAACACCAAGGTTTTGCTCTCCGAGTCATGACGTACCTGTACTGAATATACAGCAATGTGCACTTTATTAACAAAATGTATATTACTTTAGCAGTCAGGAGCCTAGGAGGTAACAAAAAGTGGTTGTGCTACTGTCAGATAAACCCTCCAGACATCATCACTATTTTTATGAGAAACCAAAACATACCCATTGGAAAAATTGATGCCTTGATGGCATATATTTCTATTCATTAAGGAAGAAAAAGGAGAGTGTGAACTTAAATGTCTTTTCTTCTGTTCTTGCTTTATTTCACTCATCATTTGTTCTGGTAATAGAATAAATATGCTCTTCTCTCCCCCTTTCCACATGCAGGTGCTTATGTTTCTCCTTCAGGCAGTTAATTGGTTGATATTTATGAAGCTGCAACATTAATACAATCTTTATATTTCCTTCTGATTTACACATCTGTGAGATTAGGATTCAGTCCCAGGTGTGTGCAAATGATGGGGTATTGGAGTTATGTGGTTTTGACAACACTGTGACCATATCCAGCAATAATTAATTATTTGGGGATAAGTGGAAACCGGTGTCAAGCTGCTTAAAATGTATGATGGGCCACTGATTACTGGGTAGTTCTGCAAAGACTGACATTGCTACTATTAACTGCGAGAGCTGCATGACTTCATTTCCCATAAACTATGACATGTTACATGAGCTGAAGTTCCTCTCTCTAATGGTGTATCCAAAGAGCCAATTCTGCAGTGTCTATTAGATATAAATAGTAGCCATTGAAGGAAGATCCTAGAGAAGGCCTTGTAATTTCATTTTGTGCTAAGTGTTTTACCAATTTGTAACTGGAGACAGTGTCTCTGGCATTGCCTTATGTTAAAAACAGCCTGGGAGCTTATGAGCCTGATCACTGTATGACATTAACAGTATAATAATCACTTCTGAAATCTTCACCTGCATGGAATAAATTTGGAAAAACATAGGAAAAGGAAATAGTAATCGTCCTTTCCTACACTGGGGAGCCCAAAAGTGCATCTATGTTAGTGTTACAGTTTGGCTCAGAAGAGGAATCTCCTGAGGGTCCTCATTTTGAGTGCTTAGGTGTTTGCGTTGGAGGATGGCCTTGGAGTAAACTCTGATTTCACTCCAATGAAATTGGACTGAAAAAATGTCCTAGAAATGTACCTAATTCACTCCAAATGCTGATGAGCATTAAATCCATGGGACCAGACTAATTTAGTTCAAAGTAAATCTGAAACCCATAGTGCGATGCTGAATCCTGGGAACAGCTGTTCCACTCCACAGAGGCACTTCTGCTGGCCTGCAGTACCTGCTCATTGAGGTGTGTCACGAGCTTGAACACAAACTTATGTCCCAGTTCAGCAAAACAATTAAGTACCTGTCTAATGGAAAGATTTTTGACGTACAGTGGTTGCTGGTTTAGGTTCCTGGCAAGAATCAGGATGTACAAAAGGCAAAATGAAAAATGCTCGAATTTTTTTCAGAGAATGATAAGGAGTCAAGGCAGACAGTAATCTAAGACTGAGTACAAGCTCCAAGGTGGAACATAGGCATTGATCTGTTCCTATAAATAACATGGGTGAGAGGCCTGAAGTACCTTGAACATAATAGTAAAACTTTTAAATTATAGCCCTGATCTCAAAAAAAGGAAAAAAAAAAAGAAGAAAAAGGTCGATGAAGCTTCTTAATCCAAGAGGTAACATGATCAAAATGAATTTTAGGACAGCTAAGTCAGGCCACAACATTACAAGTAGCTCGAGTCTGACAGACTGAAGTGCAAGTAGGTCAAGCAGGAGGATTCAGAGGCAGGGAAGGGAGAGTCCTCAGAGAGGTTTGGACCTGGAATTTTGAATTTCCTGAGTTAAAAAAAGCTGTTAATCAAGATATAGTTTGGTTTGTAGGAGAATTTGCAGCTGTTGAAATGCCTCTGTCAAGGCATTATCTTGCCTCCTTTACCCAAGAGTTCTGGTATACAACAGGATCCTGTAAGGACTGTGTGAGTAAGGGCACAGAGAGGGGCAGGCACCTCTCTGCCCGCCTCGGCCAGGAAAATGGGATAACTTCACAAAGTCAAGGACGTGCACCTCTACCAGCAATTCCAGACTGCCTTAAGTGCATGTGGTTAAAATCAGTTACCATCTCACAAGTCTGCTCTTGAGTAAAGTCAAAGTCCAGGGACAACACAAAGGCAGCCACCAACCTTTCTTTTCCCCAAAACCACTGTACTGCACAGATACAACAGAATAGAGGCCTAAGGGTATTTTGTTTTAAAGCGGACTCTTATAACTCAATTACTCTGGAATTCCTCTAAAATTCTGTCCAGCTTGTTTTTGTGGCTCTGTAACTTAAACCAGCACCCCTGCTTGCACACTGTTATTGTGCCTGGCATGTCCATTGATGCAATAGACTTTCTTAATGAAGAGAGCATGAAATGTGCACAGTCACAAATCTGTCAGGCAAGAATCGGTACTTTATGTTCACTTGTATTTACAAGAATATATCTGCCCATGTATAAGTGAAGGTTGCTAGCTGAAAATTGGACCAATAAATCATAAGAATTAATCTTTTTATTACCAGTATTTTTAAAATAAGTAATTGGTTGGGAAAGTGGCTGGCTTCAAAGGAGGCAATTCTTCATTAAAAATGAGCTATAAGGGTTTTTGTGGCATATTCCTTGTGGAAAATGTTATTCCCCCCCATCTAGACTGAAACACAACTGAAACCAACCAGAATAGTGTCACATACCAACCCTGCAAAGGAGCATGATTTTACTAGCAGATCTATTAGCTTGAGAGTTAAAGAAATTGAAAAAAAAAAAGAGAAAATTTACCAAAGGTGTTAGCACTGAATGTATACAAATTATGGCACTCAGCATTGATATGAAGAGTTTGGTACAGTTTGAACAGTAAATTACTAAAAATAAATGAATTTATTGTTCCCTGACATAAGCAATGTAATTAGGAGAGCATAACCATAACTTTGTAATGGCTGGAGTGTGAGCTGGGACAGAAATGCTGATGAATTTTAAATTATGCAATTTGAAACCAGCAAAGAGGGGTATGACTCTACACGATTCTTGAAATAAAACATTATTTAGATTCTGTCATTAATTGTGCACAGGTGCTGTCCAGTGAAGTTAATGAAATCATCAGCTATCTGATGCCAACAAGTGCATTGCATTTGTAAGCAGGGGGAAAAAAAAAAAAAAAAAAAAAAAAAAAAAAAAGACAAAAAGGTAGACTGGAGATATAGAATGGAAGGTTCCCCATGGAAGCTGCCCTCAGGAACAAGTGAGCAGAACAGAGCTGGCAGGTCTTTGACACTTTTCATGGAGCTCTTGATCCCCAGGTGGGAGAAATCAGGCAACGAAGGCAAGCAACCTGCATGGCTGAGTTGAGACCTGCTGGTCAAACTGAAGGGCAAGAAGGAAGTGCACAGGCAGTGGAAGCAAGGACATGTATCCTGGGAAGAGCACGGGGACGTGGCCTGGTAGTACAGGGGTAGAGATGAACGTGACAGGGGAAATAAATCGTGACAAGAAGGGCTTCTACAAGTGTGTTGGACAGAAAAGGAGGGCCAAGGAGAAAGCAAGTGCCCTCACCCTGCTGCTCCAGTGAGCAAGACTGGCAAAAATGAGGAGAAGGCTGAGGCACTCAACAGCTTTTTTTGCCTCAGTCTTCACCGACAATCTCTCTTCCTGCACTTCTCAATTGGATGGACTGCAGGGCAGGGACAGGGGGAGCGATGTTCCTCCCACTGCAAGTGAAGATCAGGTTCACAACCGCCTGAGGAACCTGGACATACATAAGTCTGTGGGACCCCATGAGATGCATCCCAGAGTCCCAAGGGAACTGGCTCAGTGTAGTTGCCAAGCCACTCTTCATGATATTTGAAAAGTCATGGTGGTGCACCTCTTTTTAGAAAGGGTAGAAAGGAGGACCCTGGGCACTGCTGACCTCTGTGCTTGGGAAGATCAAGAATCTTCAAGGATCCTATAAGCTGTGCTAAGGCATAGATCCTTTTTCTGTGCAGAAGGATTTAGAAGCCTAAGAACATAACTCATGCCTCAGACCCAATGCTCATTGGTACTTATTTTTCATTAGGACACTATCAGCTCAAAAAACCTTAATTATGCTGAATTATCAGGTTCAATATTTTCCTATATGTTCAATTTTCTGTTTCAGTAGCTCACAGATCTGTATTTTTTTTCAGTCCTTTTTCTGCAGGAGAGGGAATCCTGAAGTTCTAGGCAAGCTGGTTTTGCAGTTATTCCCTAAGGCATGGGGAGGTTTATCCAATACCTCATTGTTATCTTAGAGAATTATAGTTTTTTTAATGACTGTCTTGAGGCTGATAACAGGTAACAATTGCCAAGTTACATGGAAGGAGATAGTTTAATCTACTGGGAAGACCATTTCAAATTCATCAGGTCACAATAATTTGCTGTTTATTGTTTCACAGAAAAACTATGAAAAATACCTTGTAAGTAAAAAATAGGTCTTCAAGGTCACTTTGTACTTGAACAAGGAGGATAAAAAAGGGCAAGTTATATTTTTGTAAGAGGTAATACAGTACTGCTTGGTACTGGTGCGATTTTAGCAGATGTTTTTGGTATTAAAATTTAGAATGTATGGCTCCAGTAAACATATGGAAGTATTTAATTTGCTCTTTTCATACAGAATGAAGTCTCTAAGTCTCTAATGCATGCATTGCATCACTTTAGAATAATCCAACAACTTTTTGGAAATACAGCTATTTTAGTAAATAAACAAATAACACAGGAATAATAGTCTTAATAGTGCCATGATAAGGGAAAGGAATATTCTTTTAACCTTTCAGAAGAATTTTCTTAAATTATATTTAAACCTCTCTTGCATTAAGTTTTCCCTACAAGAGAGTCGTTTTTGTGTTCAGCGTCCTCTGAAATGTCTGCTTTTTCCAGGCACCTTCAGCAATATTCTGTTGTGGTGATCATAGCTGGGAAATAATGCTTTGCTAACACACTTACTGAGGCAAAGAGCAGAAGGTAAACTGAAGGGCTCGACCAAGCCAAACTGCCCAGATGGTAAATATCATTTTTGTAAGTAAAAGATTAGAATCTTCCATTGATAGTATATAAAAAGTGACAAAGTTTCTTAAATGAAACATTTCTGTGAAATATTCATTCCACTTCAGTTATAAATAGATTGCCCTGTGAGCTTCAGGGCATACAGAGGTCACTGTCTATGTAGAAGAGAGATGTAAGAGGTCTGTAACACAGGAAGAAATGAGATGTTAATAACACTGTTGAGACTCATGAATACACAAAAGGAGACACACATTAAGTTAAAAAAAAAAAGGAGATTAAAACATAATCTTTTTTAACAATATAGGCGTCTGTTTGAAATACTAAATTTGCCTCTAATGTTAGAATAATGTGCATTTTTCTGTGGTCTTATAATTTACGGCTTTCATGTATAGTGCCTTTTTGGCTTGCAATTTCTTCATGAGCAAAGTTCAAAGGAAGGAAGGCAGAATACAATATTGCCTAGGGAAGGGCTGGTGTAGTGTAGCTAAACTCAAGGAGTGTTGATATTCAGTCATCACCCTCAGAATAGTGGAGGAGGTGAAAATGGGGCAAAAGTCACTGTCCTGTGCTACTGTCTTAACCACATCAGTAAAAATGGCTTTCCTGCTGTTTGTGAGCTTGCAGGGCTACTTCTTGCAATGAATGGTAGGCAGCTGATTCCCTTTCCCTTTCAACCACTCCTTAAGCACCTGAGGCAGATGAGAGTAAGTTTCTGCAAAGGCATGGCTCTGTTAATAACCTCACAGCTTTTAGCCCTTCAGGCTTAGAAATATTGTCTGCAAGATTACCTCATAATCTTAAAATTTAAGTAGTGGTATATGAGGTTTTGTTCTTACGAGGATTCTCTCTGTACAGCCAGCTTACTTTCTCTGATTGTGCAGGTTCAGAATTTTCAAAGTTATATTCTGACTGTATGGTCTTACTGATGTTTTACTTTTGAACAGGAATTCTGGTGGCATTCTCTACATGGTTAATGAAAAGTCCTTATTACAGACCAATATCAAGAGTGCAGAAACCTGCTGTCAACATTTGTGTGGAGGTAACTGATACTGAGAATAAGACACGGATATTATTTTCTCCTGTGATGTTGTTCTTAGCATGACTTGTTTGGCTGTGATTAGTGAACAGGCTTGGATTTGCACAAATTTTGAATGGCTTGGTTTGTGCTGGTAAAACATCAGGGAGTTAGCCTAGATGTATAAAATAAATGAAAATCCTTTTGAGGCTGTAGTTCTACTTAATGGTCCTGGTATTAATAGAGTACTATAGAAGGTAATGCAATTCAATTAATTAGACTAGGAAGCAAACTGGTCTTTCCTGGCTGGTTTCTTAAACATGCTTTCATCTCCTTGATGCTTCAGCTCAGGTAGTTTAAATCTATATAGAATTCAGAGGGATGCTTTCCATTTTGGTGAAAAAGGTGCTTTGTTGCAGTCACAAGAGGCAGTGGGAAATGGAAATGTAGCAGTGTAGTTAATCTGTCTCAGCAGATTTGTTCATGTAACGTATGAGGTTGTCAAATCCCCTGTCATCCTTTGGGCTAAAACACTTAATAGTTGAGTCTAGACCTATTAAGGTGATGGGGGAACTCTGGATTTCACAGTATGAATCCTGAGGGGAGGGAGGGCTGATATTTCCAGAGATGCCCGGAGGATATGTGAAACAAAGAAGGTGGATAAAGATATCAATATGTTGTTATCAAGTCAAAGCCTCTTAGTTTTTGTGTTCTTTGAAACTTCAGAGAGAAATCTCTGTTACAGAAGCTCTTGTTAACATCATCTCACTTGATAAAGGCAGGACATCTCCATAATCTGCAGGCTAATGAGTCTGTGATAGATAAGTATGATAGCAACACTTTTCTTCCCTCTTGTTGGTTGCTGTGTAGTCAATGGATATTTACACAGGTTTGTGAGACTGCATTGATCACCTCTAGCAACAAGGGAATTTTGCTGTGACAAAATTTGGAGGCAAACACGGCAAGTCAGTTGGTTTTACTAGTCACGGTATGGCTCTGATGAAACAAAAATAATTTAAACTTCATCTGCACCCTTGTATTTTAATACAGCATTTTATTGTAGATGTTACTGACTCAATTTTCAGTAGCCAGTTAAAACTGAGAGAAAATATTTTTAGCTGTAGTGTGAGTCAAGAGTGAAAAATAGATGAGGACAAAAACTTGAAAGTGGGTGAGTTATCACATGTTCCTGAGATTTTCTCTGCTCTGTTAGCAGTAACAAATATTTTATCAAGTGATACAATACCTCTTCAGCAATTCCTGTCCAGAAGTTCTCACTTTAATTTCTTTGTTGAAATGTAGGCAGACTAAAGATTATATACAGTGGCAATATTAATACTACTCATGTGACACAGATAAAAATAGACTTCAGGTTATGTTGGTGTATTTATGCAGAGAGTGGATTGGAAAAAGAGTTCATCTTCTCAATTTATTTATTGAATATTTATTGTAAACACAGAAAAGATATATGCTTTGACTGAAAATCAATTACTAAATTGCTGAATATTCTTGACAAACCTTTAAGAAAACTCTGGCTTCTAAGTTGTTGCTGCGTTACTTTAAAAATAAACAATTTTTTAATAGAAGAGAGATTATCTTATTAAGGTTTTCATGTCTAGTAGGGCTTTGAAACACATTGAAAAATCAAATAAGTACTGTGTGATTACCCTCTGCTGTGGTATTCCTTCTGCCAGAAAAGTATGAGATAAACAAATGAAGTGTTGGAAAAGCATTGTTGAAAAAGGGATGCTGGAACTGTCTCTGTGATCTGGAATTCAAAGAATGTGATATATTTCTCATTACTTATTTGAAGATCTTCTCTATGGCGGAGGATAGTGGCATCTTTCATAGCTCTGTATTTTTGTCTTTGCTTTTAATCTACCTTTTTTCTTCCAGAATCTTTTAATGTCCTTGTTTTCACGTAGCTTATGAGATAACCCTGGACTATGGTGCTAGTGAGGGTGAGATTCATGTGGCCAAAAAGTAGCTGTCCAGATTCCCTTTATAGTCAATAGGGCCGTTAGGGATATGGTTTGCTTCATTCAGGAGTGGAAATGTACAATATATTAGATTAACTGATCCTTTAAAAAGTGCAAATATTTTCAAGTTGAGCTGTTCTGATTAACTCAACTGCAGCTGCTGCAGAGGAGATGTCCAATGCTGAGTGAAACAAACCTCCCCCCACTGGTAAGTGATAACTGTTATCTTACTCCATGAAACTCTCTTAAAATGAAGTTCAGCCTAATGTGGATGGTCAGAACAAGCTTTCCAGGGTGCATTGAAGAGCAGGGATTTACTTCTGGCCTTTTGCTAGAATATGAATTTCACTTCCTCTATCTTTTGCCTGGTGGTTGCTAGACCTGGAAAAGGTTAATCCATATAGTTTAAGATTATGTTAACTTTAAGAACTTACTTTCAAACTTTGCAAAGAAATGAGAAATATGGTGCTATATTTATTTAGCAATGCATTCTTGTTATCCAAAATTAGGTGCTCTTCTATTTCATTTTGTATTCTTTCCTGCACAGATCCATAATTCTGATCTTCTCCATGAAAAATAAGATCTCTTATGAAAAGTGATTATTTGATTTGTGCTTTTCCTCCACTGTGCTCCCATCCCCTTTAAAATGCTAAAGATTTTTAATGTCATAAATTACTTAACTGGTATTGTATAAAAAGAATACTAAAAATACCAAGTTGCAGTGGGATTTGGAGTTTTTCAAGAAGTGATTATAGATAATCCAAAAGTATGGTTGAACAGTCTTCATTAGAATCACTCAGCAATCTGAACTTAGGCAACAGACTGTGATTCTTAAATTGTTTTCATCAGTTTAGGACTGTTGTTTTTAGCTCTTTTCTTTTGGCATCCATCTGTCAGTAATATTCTCCTTCTGGCCAGCCACAGCAAAGCACCATTATCATTTCATTATATGCTGGGATAGAGGGGAAAATTGAGTTCTTGGTACTTATTTTTAAGATATCCTTCAAATCCTTGCTGCTTCTGACAGCCCTTATGTCAGATGTCAAAGACATTTGTGCCTTGAGTACTTTAATGCAAGGATTATGAAAGTAAAGGGGTGGAATTGCAAGTTTTTACATGTATCGTAATAGTAATATAAATAGGCATTAATTGTTCAGGAGGAAAGATGAAGTTCTACCTATCAAAGAGGAGTTATTAAAAAATGAGGCAAGGAGATGAACTATTGAGGAGAAATGGACGTGATGGTTAATTATTTATGGATGTTTAGAACACACTGCTCTGATGAGCAGAACATAAGCAAGAAATGGATGCAGAGACTTCCATTAGTGTCTTAGTATCTTACGGTTCTAACGATCGATCATAAGAACAGTAGCCAAAGGTGCTGGCAATGCTGTTGTGCACCTATCTGCTGGAAAGGAATCCAGATGGCCCAAAATCTGCTTAAAACGTTTTGCAGTCAGTTTTCAGGTTTTTAGAAGTGGGAAAAGAGTTGAAGGGAGGCTCACGGACTGTGTTGAAGTGATTAAAGGTGAACAGGTAAAAATGCAAAAGTGAATGCGAGGCTTCATGACAAAGGCTCTGAAATATTCACATTTCTGAAACAGAACAAGATGGAGAGAGATAAAATCAAATTAAAAATACTGGAATTAATAAAGGTATACTTAATAGCCTTGGGTTACTGATATGGATACTGTGTCAGTGCAAAAGCAAAGACTTTCAAGAACTGGCAGTTCCCAAAAGACTTTCTAGTAAGGCCACAGACACTGGCTGTCCTTATGTGAAGGTCAGCTAAATCATGAACTCTTCAAGGACTTAAGCCAGAAGTAGGAATTGTATAGAAAGTGGAAAGTAGGTCAAATTGCTAAGAATGACTGTCAAAGAGTAGAAAAACTAAGTGAGAAAAATATGAGAGAGGTTAAGAAGAACCAATGACCCAGGAGCATAAAATACTAGAAGAAAACACTCTGCATGCCAATAGCCAAGGAATCAGTTATTTCTCTGCTTAGCAGGGAAGGAGAGAGAGCAGCAGGCACTGCCCAGGAGGCCAGAATCTACATTTTGCCTTAGTTTTCAGCAAAACATGTTTCAAACATATGATCAAAACTAATATGAAAGAAGCCATGATAGCTCCCAACCTCATCTGTAGAGCTTCTATCTAGCAAATATTTTAAAAATATTGAAGTCTGCAGACATTCTCTGTAGGGCATTTAGAGCACCAGTTAGAAAATCTTGGAGCCATTTGTAGTTGTGTATTGAAACTAGGAGAGAATGAATGAGGTGGCACAAGCCACTTGTAAAGTTCTAGAGAAACTGTAGCTGAAGAGTAGTTACTGATGGCTTTGTTGTAAAGGGGTCAGTGGGCCCTCCAGGCACTCTGCACAGGGCTTGGGGCTACCAGTAGCTTTATTAAGTTGGCAGATGATGTTTATTCCACCTGCAGAAATTGTTTTTGGTTTTATTCCCTTCCTCCCCGCTCCATCCTTTCTGTGCTGGGCAAGATGATACATAGCAATTATCTTTGGAGAAACTCCTTGCAGTGCTCCCTGTCCTTAAAGTCTTTAAATCTGTAGTTACAGAGTAGCATCAGTCAGAAAGGAGCATGTTTAGAGTGTGTTTGGGATGCCTGGTGTTGGTAATCAACTGTCTCAAAGTTGTTCTTCCTAACACCTCCTGTCACAGCCTTTAGGCAACAAAAATAATTTCATTTTTAGATTGAATTGTGCTTTTGAGGAGAGAATGTAGGGGTAAGAAGAATAAGTGTGCAGGGAAAATTAGGAATTTTAGCCTAATCTTGGAAACAGAGAGAATTGGAGCTGTTCAGATCTTTCGGCACCTTGGGACTCACCGATCTCTGACTGTTGTTTGTTTGATTTGTTACAAGGAGGCTTTTAGCAGCTGAATGCTGCCAACTGACACCAGCAGGCAGGGCATACTTTTGTTTTTGTGAATACAAAAATTGTTGTATGTCTATGGGTGTTAATGTGTAAAAGCTTCTATTAGTTTCAAAAACAAAACCCAGACTCAGTCCCAAAACTGTCGTATTTCATGTTTGCTCGGTTCTTTAGTATATTTTCATTACAAATTTCTCCCAAAGTATTCTGTTATCAAAATGAAATTGCATTTGATTATCATCAGGTTAAGTCCTGAGGGAGAAACACCAATTGAAAAGTACCCTGTTAAAGCCTGTAATAGCTCTATAACATAGATCCTGCTGATTTTACCTACAATAAGTAAAATTACTTCTTTTCTTATTCTATCTAGCAAATGTTTTATGTAAAAAATGTTGGCTTTATATTGCTTTTTTAATTTAATTTGTTTTTATCTCTTAACCTTTACGAGTTCCTGCACTAGGAAGCGTATCTTGCTCACAATTACTTGACTGGCAGAGTGGTAGATGGAAGTGCTTTTCCATTGGAGCCAGACCAACTTGTATATAACTATTGTCCATCTTTTCATGGTGGAGTAGCTGAAATATAGACAAATATTGAGTAAAAGATTTTTTTCTGCGAGAACGCTAGTGAAGAATTCAGAATTAAAATAGCATTCTTGGCAACTGTCTTTTCCAGAAAACTATTTTGAGAATGAGTTACTGAGTGATAATTAGATATTGAAATGCACCCAGTTTCACATTTCAGTGCTCCTTTCCAATTAGAATGGCATTAGAGTGAAAGTGTAGCTATATAATTGTATGAAGAATAGATCCAATTTTCTCAATGTCACTGCAATATCACCTTTCAGTAGTAATGGTACTGAATGATTACGCATATCATTTAGTAATAGTATTTTATCCATTTCACAGAGGGATTCTTTTTATTTTATTTTTTTTTAAGTGGACATGCCAACAGATTGTAAATGAGCATATAGAGAAGAGGCCATGCTACCTACAAATGTGTCACTGTAAATGGTGCTGCATTCTGAACTGCTGGGAGTAACCTGACCCTGTGTTTGCAAACATGCAGCATCTGCAGGCACAGTACATCTTACTGGCTTTTTAATGGTCAAAAAAAGCAATTACAAAAACCTCTTAAGCCACAAGTTGAGGAAAAGATCTTTACAATTTCTGTTTGGTCTGCTGTTGTGTGTAACTACAAAATGAGCTCTGATGCGGGTTTAGGAATAAATAGCACCATTAGCCTTACTGGTTTGCAGGAGTTTTGTATGCATCTGTCCCTCTTGGTCTCTATCATTCCATCTTCCTGCAGAGCAAAGCAGGCTGCAAAATGGATAATCCCTGTGAGAAGGCAGTTCCATAGAACTCAAATCAATCATGCCAAATGCTACTAGAAATATTTCTTATAGGTCATGATTGGAAATTTATCCAGTCATTTCCATTTAAATGGCAGCTGCTAGAAGTAGAATGTATAGAAGTAAGTATATCATGTTTAGGCTTTAAGATACATCCCTTAGGACTCTGGGAAAACACAGGCCCTTTAGTTTAACATCGTAAATCTTAGCACAGCAGTGCCTTGCAGTTTGAACTACGTTATCAAATTAATCAGAGGCACTGAGTGGGTTATATTTGATGCGGTGTGCTTGTTTGGGGGTAGTTCCAAGATCTGGACAGCCAGGGATCTTTCGCTTTAACAGCTGATGCAGAAGCATATTGAGATTTAACCTTGTGCCTAAATTTTTTTAGGTAAGAGTTTTTTCACAGTTCTGTGGTATTTATTTCTCTCTCTGGTCTCATCTCCTTCTCATGCCTTCCTCTTAAATGCATAGATTTACTGAAGGCAGAGACAGTCTCTAATTACATGTGCTACTTCCTGGAACTGCCGTGACCCTTCTGAATATGTTCTATCTCAGTGTTAATTCTTATTCTTATACTGGATCTCAAAGGCCACTGAAATAAGCCAGGTGTGAAGGTTGCCCTGGCTGTACCCCAAATTTCTAAAATAATCCTTTGGCTAGTCCTGCATATGCTTTATTCATTTGAAAGTTCCCTACAGTCATATCCTGTGTTATCAGTGCAAAACAAATGGACCATTTCTGGTGGTATTTTGATATCCTAAACCAAATTTTAAATTAAAAAAGGCCATGTTACAGTTTTAAGCAAGGACTTCATAAAGTGGCTATTGCCTGTGTCTAGTGGATTGTTTGAAAAGCCTTTGTGGGTCATCTGCTGGTCCTCTTCTAAAGATATCTGTAAATGATATGTCGTTATTTATTCTAGAAATGTAATAAACTAAGAAGGTTCTGAAGGATTTTTTCAGAAAATAATGGCCCTTTTTGAGAAGATGAAATAATTAAAGGAAGATAATTTTTAGCTCTAGGCTGTAATGATATATCACTGACAATAAAATTGGGGGGGAAAGAATGCTAAATATCTCTTTATGAATTACTTTTTTAAAATCCAAGGAATTAAAATAAAAATTTGCACTCCATTTTAACTGCAGCTGCTGTTGATTCTTTACACAACAACAGACTAAGAGCAAAAGATATACAGTCTGATCAACACAAATTTTCTACCTTTTTTGTTATTGACCAGTGATTTGCTTTTTCTATCCATATATCTGGTTTGCTTTTTTTTTTTTAATTGTGATCATTACAAAGAAAAATGTAATGTTTTAAGTTGGAAACAGCAGCAGGGTTCTGACATCATTAATGTTTTGTTTGCTTATCATATTGAGAAAAAACATTTTCAAAGCACAGTGTACTGGAAGACTGTTATAAATTACAAAAGAAAATATTTTGATGCATGGAAATCTTCCACCTTGGTATCAGACAGAAACCTGGCATATGATTGTTCCAGATTCATATTAAATACCACAGAGTACATACTTCAATTTTTATTCTTGTAGTCACTGAAAAATACTAGTGGTGCCATCTTAAAGATTCCTTTTATTTGTGGAAATAAATCTGTAGTTTTTTTCAGTCAGGACAAGCCTGGTACTTCCAGCAGCATTTGCCTCTTTGGAAATGCTGTGTCAGAAGCAAGGACTCCAAAGTGTGTCACTGTGTTGCTGCCAGAAGTAATTCTTGTACTTATCATTCTAGACATCCTTGAACTTAGCAACAAAAAGGACAGATGGCCAGTGAAGGAGACTGAGTGACTTGAACAAATTGAAACCTCTCAAGACTATCTGTGTTGATTTGGGTTTTATTTTTATGGTCGTATTTGCTGTCAATTTGTGATGGAAATGAGGAATGCAAACCAACCGGAATATAGTGATGTATCATGGGCCGCCAGAGTAATGGGGTTTACAGTACATAAATTGTCCTTCGCATAGCAAGGGATTTTCCCAGATAAAGAATAGGTGTGGGTGTGTTATCAGGCTTTGCACGCTGCTTTTGTTGTTTGCCAGAGTTAATATGGGCTTGGAAATTCTATTCATCAGTATTTCCCCCCAGTGGAGCCTGTCCAATGTGTTTCACCTTAATGTATTCCAAACATCTGCATTCAAATAATTTATTCATAGGCTGAAATCTCTAATCCCAGTTTGAAGTGCAGAAATGTTTACTTGGTCACTTTTACTCTGTTAATCTGGGACGGTGACAGGCAGGTCACACAACGTCCTCCTCTCACACACAACTTTCCAAACAACGGATTGTTAGTCATTTTATCAAAGAGCGGGAAGAGGCAGCAGTCTGTGTGGATGTATTGAGAGTCAGCTAATGGACACAAAGTACCTGCTCCGACACATTAATTCCCTTCCCTGTCAGGCTGCATCATTGTGGAGTGTGCATGATGGGAAGCAAGGTCCCACCGCACTATGGCACCTGCTGCTTTTCCATCTGCCGAGCGCAATAGCTTCTTTGATTGCCCATTTTTCAGCCTAATGACTTTATTCCTTTTCTTTTTGTAAAGTTTTTACATTTTTACTGTTATTTCGGTAGTCATGGTTTGTAGGCGCTTGTTTTTCTTAAATTTCCTCTTCTCCAGTGGGCACTTGGAGTGTTGTTAAAGGAGTAGCTAACAAAATAATATTCCAAACCTGTGCCCACATTCTGCGTGCCCCAAGTGTTGTGTTTCATAATTTATTCTGATAAAGTTGTCATGGTGATAATGTCTCTTGAGAATGAAAGTGCCATGTGCCTGGCTGATTACAGGAAACAGCTCAGATGGTACATAAACTGGTAAATATTGAACCCATGGGCAATAACATTAGCTGTATTTTGTCCATTTATTTATTTATTCAATGTAGCTCTGGTCAGCTTGATTATGGAAAGAGTGTGACAATTCATACTTTATTTTCTGTACACTTAAATTTCTGAGGATGGGAGGGAGACAGGCTTCTAGTATGTTTTTTTCTTTTTTAAATCCAGTGACATAAATGTTGGCAAAGTTCCCTGAAATAGCCTTTGAATTCCATCTAAAGCTGTTGATTTGGCTGGATTAGTCAAAGCACCAGATCATTAATACATATCGAACATCTGTCAAAAATTGAACCTGCAATTAGCAGATGTATCATCTGTAAATTGTGACTTCAGATTTTGTGTGAGAGAAGTGCCTTTAGGATTCTTGATAAATGCTGATTTTGTTAATTTCAGATATGGAGATAAAAGATTTTAATCTCAGCATTTTTAATTATAATTCTCCTCCTTCAAGGAGAAAACAGAACAATGTATTTTTCGTTACAAATACTGATCATGTTAAAGTCAAAGCATACTAGTGTACTCCTTGGAGTTCCTCTAGGAAAAAATTTTCAGTGGGGAAGTTTGAAACTGCACAGTCCAGCAGGGAATGTGTGGATTCTGATATGATTTTTCGTGTGTGTGTGTGTTTGTGATGTAGTATTGTCTTCAATCTACATTTGAGAAATGCCAGGTAAAGTGTGCAATTATTATACAAATGTGCACGATTAGTTACTAAAAATATTTCAGTCCTTTATGTCTTTTTGTGTGACACTTTGGTTTATTTCTGCGAAGTGATTTAGGAAGGCATCAACTACATTTAAATGTACTGGGTTTGGGGATGGGCATCTGCTGCATCTGACTTCCACTGGAGTTTTTAAAAATACTTCTCACTTTGAATTCTACATACAGAAATTTTCAAATAGTCCTAAAGCACTTAGTGAATAAGCTTTTCATAGTGCCCTTTAAACACCTTGAGAAGAACCTTTCCTTACACATAGAAATTTAAGGCCTGACATATATTTGAATGATGTGTGTAAAATTTACTGATCAGAACAGTTTTAAACAAGATCCATAACTGAGATCAGATTACGCAGGAACATGGAACTGGCTGAAGATTCCCCTGAGCAGATGGGAGGGGGTATTAGTGCAGTGTTTTAACCAGTGTAGCATGCAGAAGCTGAAAAAAACCCTGCTGGCCAAATGCAGAGGAGCTGGTGGCCTTGCAGGTGGTGAGAAGCAGCTTCTGATCAGTCTGTTCAGTCATGATACACCGTCAGCATTGGCAGCAGTGTCAGGTCACCAGAGTGGGGAAGATGGGTCACTCAAGGACACATCTGATGCAAGGCCAAACCTAGGCCTACACTTGCTTTTTGTACGTGTTCAACAAAACAGAGCAAACCAAGAGTTTTTCCAGGTATTTCTTGTGTAGCAGGGCAGCAGCAACACCAAAGAGGTGGCACTAAAATCTTTCAAAGTCATGTCAATGTGAACACAAAGTGCGATATCATGTGATGGACATGTCTGAGAGACAGCAGCTCCCAGTTTCTAGTACATGCTGAATTTCTAGGAAGGGTCTAGGTCTAGATCTTTCTGCAAATTTCATTAGTAAAGACTCTTCTGGTAAGCAAACTTATGTATTAATGGAAGATTAGTACCAGAGGCCCTGCCCCAGTCAGCACCCGGGTTAGCATGGGCTCTTGCTCAAGGTGCTTGCTGACAAAAGGGAGGGGTCTGGAATGAACAAAGGCAGCTGATCACCTTGTAATTTGGGGTCCTGTGCATCTCTGTGCACAGTTTTGGTTACATAGGCTGGATGTGCTGAGCTCTACCCACCTGCCATGCTGCTTCTCTGTGGCTGAGTGACTCAGATGTCAGAGCAATCACAGCGCTCAGGTTCAGCAGTGCCTGCAGCATCACAAAGCTGATGCAGAGCAGGAGGTGCCTGCCCTTGAACAGAAACACCCCTGCTGTGCTCAGGGCTTGGAGCAGCACAGACTTTTAGGAGATACATTTGCTCTGACACGACAGGTGGTCCCGGGCGTGCACATGTTCGTCATCCAGCTCTATCCTCGGGTGCTCTCTCACTCAGCTGTTGCTTCACTACAAATTCAGAGATGAGCCAGTTTCTTACTACTGTTACCATGTGCAATTCTGAAACCCTGCTCTACGGATGGCTGTTGTTACACAGCACAGATGTATCACTCAACTAGCAGAGAGTGCCTTATGTATGACTACATAGTTCAAATGCAAATTCTTTGGAAAACTGTGGCAGGATTGTATTGCAGAATTACGGGGGAAGATAATGAAGCAGAGAGGAGGAGCAAGGAACTGAGGAAGTAGAAGGCTTGTGTAGTCAATGTGAGATGCTACTTCATGAAAGAAATGTGAGACTTGACCTTAAAAACTTCAAAGAATTGCTTTTTTTTCTCTCTACTACCCTAATCTTTTCCTTTGTTTTGAACATGAGGCTGAAGAAGTTCACTTTATGACCACTGGCGCTGGAACAGATACTTGGAACAGGAAATTTTAATCCACCCATGGCTGTGCAGAGGCAGATGTTACAGAGCTCTCGTATCCTTCAGTGTTGTCTCTTTCCCATGCTGAAAAGGCACAGCCTGTTTTCAGTCTCTCGTTGCTGAGTCAGGAGACCCATCTGACTGCACGTTTCAATTGCCAGTTTGCAATTCCTAAACTGAAGAGAAATGTGGTTTGGCACATGATCGTGGAAGGACCTGGGTATCACGGTTGCAAACTACACTTCTGCTGTGGAATGCAGAGCTTCCCAGCTCTGCTGCAGGGAACCTGAAGGGCTGAGAGACACTCAGGCCTCTTGCTATTTCCCAGACTTCCTACTACAGACATAGGAGGCTGGGAGGCTCAGTTTAGGAGTCTCTTAATTCCTCTTGCAAAAGTTCACCATCATTCTGCCAGGATTGAGGGTGAAAGACACGCAGTTGTTCATCATGGTTGCAACTTTGTTTATGTTTTGTTTAAATTAATAACTTTTCCTTTTTTAAAACCACTAATGGATATTTCACTTCTCACTCTGACAGAACTAATAATTTCTCCCTAGAAATTTGTTTTTTCTATCTTGAAGATGCTCCACTTTTCAACAGTCCTTTCCTAACATTTGTCAAGTCAGTAATCCTTCCGTGAGTGGTAAGGTTTTTCATACATGGAATATAAACAAATCTCCTCATATTTTAATGTTCAAGGGAGGTCACAGGCGCTGCCCTCCCAAGATGTCAGTCGCAAACTCCCATTGGAGTAGAATTTTTCAGTCAGGCCCGGATTTCACCTATGTCTGTGCTAGAACAAATTGATTCACAACCCTGAGCTACTGCACCGGAGGGGAAAATTAACTGCTTCTGCAAGTCATCAAATTGTTATAAAAAAACCCCAAAAAACAAACCACAAACCTGGAAACTTATTATAAAGTCTGTGTGAAAAGATTCAGTCCCTGACACTTCTCTGTTTCTTGTGAGATCTCGCAGTATATTTAGCTCTTTGACAAGGTTATACATTACACCTAAAAAGAAAGGGGAAGAAAACACTCCACACCGCAGACAAAGCCTGGAATTATCTTTAATAGGTGAAAGACAGCTGTGACCTCAGCTCAGTGCTGTGATGGAGAGCTGCTGGAGTGACAGCTCCTTTCTGCACTCTTGGATACAATGAGACAGATGGAAGCAGAGTGTTATTCTCCTACTTCCCATTCTGCAGGAATCAGAGGGAGAGTCAAACTTGGTAAAAGCAGAATGAGATGCTTTCAGTGTACTTTCAAGTAACTTATAGCATTTGAAAGACTTGAGTTTCTGTGTTATCTGAGCACCATTGACAGGAAAATGAGAAAAAGGGGAAAAGCTGTTACAAATTTCTTCCTACAAATGGTTCCAAATGCTGGAGTTCACATATTTTTATTTGTTTGTGCTCAGCTAAAAGTGTGAGGATAGCTCTGTACACATTTTTCAAGGGAGAAATGGAGGGAGGGGAAGACTCGCTGAAGATCCAGAAGCTGATTGCAGTAAAAATATACCAAATCCATCATCTTCTTTTAGCCCCTATTTCAGTGACCCTCCAGTGAGACCCCTTCCCACCTCTGCAGCCTTAAAATACATTCTGTTTAAAGTCCTAACCAATAACTGTGATCAGTAGAACTGAGATGCCAAACAGGCTGGTCAAGCACACAGCCCAGCAGCCAAAATACATCATTTGGCTCTTTAAGGACCTGTGGCAGTGTTACCAACATTTATAAGCGCTTAGGTAACATGCTAATTATGAAGTCATGAAATCAGTTTACAACCAGTTATTGTTTAAAGATCTGTAGATGTTAAAATCAGTGGAAAGTTTTGAGGGTTTAAATTGATTTTAAAGCAAAATTTAAAGTAAAAGGCCCTGAACTGCATCACTTTGATGTGTATGTGACAATAGACTCATAGACAGTAGTTAGTTGCACACACAGCACTTGGCTCAAGTGGCACCTCTCCTGTGGGCTGGTTTATGAGCTGAGGTTCCAGCCCTCTGTAGTTTAAACCCTTTGATCTTGAAGCTCTTACCTGGAGTTTGAATCAAATCAGTTCCTGCTGTAGACTTGGACACAGTGTTCCCAGGAAGTTTCTAGGAGCTTTTGAAACCCAGAGCATATGTCCCCTTCCTCTAATAAGACATTTTGATTTTAAGTGGTCATAGCAACAAAATGCCCTCTCTGGCCTTTTTGCAGGATACCTCGATAGGAAAAGCATTTTAATTAAGAAAATATACTAATTAGCTACCACCTGAAGTGACGATAAGTTTCACTTCATTAGCAAGGCTGGGTGTGTTGGAGAAACTCACCTGGCAACAAGGGGACTCATTTTTCAGGCTATATTCAATATTTCTTTTCCTGCGGAGGGAAAGCAATCTTAATTAAAACCCGTGAAAAGCAGGGCATTTTTAGCTGTTAATTTACAGAAGTTTCAATAAGTCTAAAGAGGAAAAGGCACCTTTTGGCAAATGGTGCATATATATGTCTGCCAGCAAGACTGCACTTAGCGACAGGAGCTTTTCTTTATAAACCTGAGAGAGGCTGTTGTACTGCTGGAACTGCAGGGCTCTTCTGAGCTGAAGCCTGGGGTCAGTAGTGTTCATGAGCGTGTATCCCCTGACCCAGACAGGGTCTTTAAACCCTTCCATCCCATACAATTTGCAATGTGCCCTGTTTGTGTTCCTGTCAGGAATAATCTGTGCAGCTGCAAACCAGAATTTCATGGTCCCATGTGCAGTCTGTGCATGCATCTCAGGACTTTCCTGCTTAATTCCAGCATCTTTCTGCCTTTGCCCCCAGCTTTCTTCTTTGTTTTGTTTATTTCTAGCCCTTTTCAGAGAGTCATGGAAGATGGAGAGCAACAAGGAAAGTTTGTTTTCAGTATTTAATGCTTGATTTGTGGCCTTTGCTCTTTCAGTTTCTTGTACTGACACGTGCAAACCCAGCCTCAGGCACCTCTCACACACCATTCAGCTGCCGTGGCTCCAGTGGGCTCCAGTGCGGAGTGATCTCATTCGGGCTGATTCTTTCATGTCAATAGCTCCGTTTGGTGCTTGCTCCCAGATCAGCTTGAATTTTTTCACTTGTTTGGGTTTCGATGATTTGTGTTTGTGGGATTTCTTTTCCTCCCCCTTTCTGTCAATTAGAAAGACTCCATCGTTCCTTCCCAGCCAAAGGAGTCCATTCAGGTGCACGCTGGGGGTTTCATGGCCCGAAGTTGCCGTGTTTTGACAGGCATGGCTGTGGGATTAGAAGGTCTGGCAGCCCTTTCAGGAGCCTTGTTAAGAAGCCTGATTGAAAATTTGCGCTTTGTTGTTAATGCTGGATTAAGGGAGACTTTAAACATTGGGTTCCTTTTGCAGATAACGAGGGAGATACAGACAAGTGCTGATGCTAAAGGTATGCAGTTAATGGAAGATTCCGGAATTGATAAGACTGGAGCTTTCTGGAGGAGCTCAGGAGTGGCCAAGTCAGGTGGCCTTGATTTGGGTCCATTGCACGTTCAGTGAGCCTCAAGATTTGACTGTAGGAGAACTAGAATTCCCCTGAGTTCTGCCTTACTTAGACTAATTTCAGATCCTCTGAATTAATAATTTTCTAATAAGACATAGTGATTTTGTCATTGAGGTATATCTAACACAACCCTTTCCTTTTCCTCTTTTCATCAGTATTACTTTAAAATGAATAAAAAAAGTAAAATTGGAAGCAGTTTAGATGTCTGGAAGAAACATAAATAGGAACATCCGCATTATGTGGGTGACAACTGAGTCAGATTATTTTGGCAATGCTATTTATAGTAAAGCTCTTCTCCTTAAAATTGAGCAATTAATGTAAACACTTCAAACTGCTGGCCTGAAACATTCTCTCTATTTAAAGAAGGAAAATTGTTGGTTTTTTTTTCTTAAGCATCAGTCAAATGAAGCCAGATGCATAGGCACTGCAGAAAAAACAGTGCTGACATTTCTATGTGCGTTCTGTCTTCAACAAATATCTGCCAGAGCCAAGCAGTGTGGCATTTTGGCCCCTAGCCAGCCAACCCTCAATACTTTAAAATCAAGCCATGTACACATTGCCTGACAGTAGTAGCATAGAGCAACTTCTTCATGGTTCCTATTGAGGGCGCTTACGTGGTGTTTACTGTAAATTCCAAATCTGACTAGGTTGTAGAGTTCTTTTTACTTCCAGAAATGTGTTGATGCTTAAACTTCATCACTGTTCTGTGTTTGAGGGTGATGTAAAAGTATTGTTCTCTACATTCATCTCCCTTTATAGCACAGTAATTGTGAAAAGTGCTCTGAAGTTTCCAATAGTTAATGTTAACTATTGGAACATTAATGCAAGTTGTTGTCTTTCTCTTTAGGTATCTCAAAGTAGTCGGTAAGTGAGTGGCTTTTCCCATTCTCCTTCATTCCTGAGAGATGATTCCATGCACGTATGCTTTTCCTTGTTTAGAGAAACAGGACTACCTGTGCAGCCTGACTCCCTCTCAGCTGGGTGTCAGGTCTGCAGTTTAGGCATGAGCCTGAAGAGTTGGTTGTTTCCTGGTGTGATGTGTCAAACCCCAAAGCAGTGACAGCACACATGTCACAGGCAGCTGTACCTATTAAATCTCCAAGCGGCCCCATTCTAGGACACTATTCACTGTGATATCCTTGGAACTTACTGGAGCATTCACAATAACTAAAATACCTTGGAATGATACATGTCAATGATTCTTGGAAGAGCAGAGTCTGCACTTGGCTAAGTAGGCAAATACTGTGCCACTTTCCTTCCTTCAAAAGAAGCTGTTATGTACATCCCTATTGCTTAGCAAGAATAAATAATAATTTTGAATAATTACCTCGGTATTGTAGACAGGACTGGTTAGGTGATACACTGTGCCCTTAAATCAGCTGTTTTCACTTACCAGACAATTGAAATATTTTACAGGAATAAAATACAAAGCCAGTTTGAAAAAAGCAAGTCTCTGAATTTGCTTAGTCTCCACATGAGTAATTTTGTTTCACTGAAAATAATACAGCTTTGCTGGAAGCACATGTTGGAATTTAGGAGAATATTAGCATAAATTGTTTGAAAAATATCCCCTGCTCTTAACCTTATTTCTTCTCTCTGTTCTCACCATTTCCATATCTTAGCAGAAACCCATGTGAGCACAATTTTTCACTGTTTTAAATGAAGCAAGGTTTATGAGGCAGGTTAATATCTTTTATTTGCCTAACTGATATAGTTAGGAGAAGATCAGACAGACCATTTTTGGCATACAATTCCTCAGATCATTGGAGGTGGACTTCAGTTCCTGAAATCTTCTTCTAAATATGTCCATCTAATAAAAAGATACTAAATCTCCCTACATATGTTCTCTGTTTAGATTCTTAGACTCTAACAGCATTATTATTTTAATACATCATAATTGTATATGAATAATGCATTCTGGACAAATTATCCTCAGTTTTCTTGTAGAACATATTGTCTGGAAGGCAGAGAAAGTGCAAACTAATCTAATTTATTCTTCCTTGGTGGAAAAGCAATGCTATGTGCTACCTAGATTTCTGCCCAACTCTTCTCTCTGGTTAAAGAGCAGCCTGTTTTCCCTATCTGTGGGAGGTCTTCATAACTTAAATAAAATTTAAGTATCCATTTAGAAGTATCCTGGGGTGCCTTATGATTCTCCAGTTGGCCCAAACTGTAGTATTTTATCTCATACCTCGTAAGATTTTATGTCATACTGTGTCACAAACCAAAATCCTGTCCTCAATCAGCAAAGATAGGTTAAAGCTGCAGGTGGCATTGTTTCCAAATGTATTTTTGCTCAGGGTATTCTTAAAATTTCAACTAATGATTGTGAACAGTGGTCAGAGATAGTGAGCAGGAAGGTTCCAAAAGTGTCCAGTGCTTCTCAAGTAAAAGGTGGCCAGAGGCAAACCTTACTTGTCTCCCCTGACAGAGTTGTGGCTTAAGGTCTTTTATCTCTTCCTGAGAACCACAACTTGGGGTAAATAAGAAGCTACTGCATGTTTCTGTTGCTAAGAGAAAATTCAAAGGTAAATAGTATTACTAAGCTTGTAACTGGACTGTGATTATAAAGTAATTATATATTAAAAAGATTAAGAGCATATATATCTTTAAAGTGAGCTTTTCTTCTTGATGCACATATGCGCTGGAAGTACATCCATGGTATAAGCAAAGTGGAATTCATTTCTTGGGAAGCTGAGAACTACTTCATCTGAAAGGGGTAGCACCTTATCACCTGAAACTGAGTACTGCTGGTGACAACAGCATCGTGAGTTGACACTGGTGAAGGTGTTTGTGTGGGAACAAGAGTGGAAAGGGCCACTGGTGCTGAGCAGAAATGAGCTTCAGATCCTGTCTGATATCCAAACTGCCAGAGACAGGAGTGGCCATTAAACTGGGTGTCAGGGTTATCAGTAGAGGTGGCTAAAGTCTGCCTTTATCTCGTCTGGATGTGCCAGCCATGCACTTCTTCTCCAGCAGCAGTGCTGTGGTGCTTTACTCCGGTAAGACAAGGTTTGTAGAGAAAAGGTGTGTAATTTATTGAACCAGATTGCCTGAAATCTGCTCCCTTGTACTTTACATTGCATTCCTTCCTTACAGCATCCTAGCTTGGAAGCTCCTAATGTGGGGGGGAAAAAAAAAAAAAAAAAAAAAAGAATGTAGTGTGATGGCACAATAGAAAATAGGAAAGAAAGTAATTTTCACAGAATCAGACGAGTTGGAAAGGACCTCTGAGATCATCAAGTCCAACCCTCGATCCACTACTACTGTGGTTACCAGACTATGGCACTAAGTGCCACGTCCAACCTCATCTTAAAAACCTCCAGGGACAGGTAATCCACCACTTCCCTGGGCAGCCCATTCCAATGCCTGATTACCCTCTCTGTAAAGAATTCCTTCCTAATATCCAACCCAAACTCACCCTGAAATTTTGTTTTGGGATAAATTGAAACGATATTTTCATTCAGTCATATCAAAATGTCTAAACAACGTCAAACAATACTGTCTGATTCAACTTCTAAAACTGCATTCAGTTACAAGAGGTTCTAATAATAATGTTTCAATACCACAGTAATAATCATACTACGCAAAATATTTTAATGTCCTTTAAATATCAGATAACTGAACTTCTCTTAATGAAAAGTTTCAGTGATTGACCAATATGATTCATGACAAAACCTTGTACAATTCCAATTTTGTTTTAATTTACATGCTTGTGGAAAATCTTTCTAGAATTTTGTCTACATCTATCTGCAATGAAATGGACTTCTGGCTCCAAGTGTTTTTGCAGCATGTGCTAGTGAAGTGTTTTAAGAGATATTTGTTTGGAGTTTTTTACACTGGGGAGATTTGGGTAGATTCAGTTTAAAGCTTGGATAATACTGAAAATTTATGGGCTGAATTTCAAATAGTTTTGCATTCAGCAGATTATACTGGTTTGATATTAGTTTTGTTTGGTTTGGTTTTGGTTTTGACTGAGACTGGTTTTAGATTAAATCTCTGTATTTCAAATGCCTGCTGCATGTTCAGTGGTTAGGATGCATGTGAGCTTCCAGGAACATTCAACCCTAATCCAGCAATCCATGTAAGGATTTTTATAATTTTAAGCATATGAGAAGTTCAGTGAAATTCTCAATGTTTTTTCATATGGTCCAAGACATGGGGGCGTTTAGAAATAAAACCAAGACCTTTGAGGAATAGAGAAAATAATGTGCTGATAATGTTGGACTGGAAAAAGGCAGATGTTTGACCCTAATTTTATCCATTTCTTTCTACAATTTTCCCTGTTTACAAGATGTTTACTAGGGTTCTGTGAAGGTATATAGCATAGGTTGCTAGTAGTACCATCACTGTTCAAATAAGTGCAATGATTTATATCCCAATGTCATCATGCTGACCTTTGCTCTTGTCATAGAAATGCTCTAATCTTGAAGTCTAAGTGTGGTTTTAATAAGGAGACTTGGTAGTTTTTTGCCTAAACAACACTTAGATTGTTGACTGTTGTAAAATGGGGCCATTTTAAAAGATTCTACTTTTTAGGCTCACTACTGAGTTAAAACTCTGATAGAGAGATGCATAAATGTGCTTTGCTGTATCTACCCAAGTCCTTTGTGATGGCAGGTTGAGTGAGCACCTCTCTCAGTGGGAGAGATTTGGTGTGTTGTGGGTGGGCCCAGTGTGGATTGCCTTCCTCTTGTTGCCTCAAACTTGCCATGGGAATTTTTCTTTTTCCTTATACTAAACCTAAAAGAAATAATGTGGCCATCTCAAGGGCAGAGAAAGTTTCCTTAAAATAAACATAATTATGACAGAAACTGTATCAAAATTCAGTATGTCAGATAATTACTAATCAGCTGGCTTCTAAGAACTCCAGGACTTTATGCATCCTTTGAGATAGAAAACAGGATTCATTTTATTCTAAAGGATTCAACTGGTTAGACTTACTATTTGTTGTAAGAAGAGTGATGTAATTGGGACAGGTTTTAAATGGACAGTGCCTCTTTAACTTCTATAGGAGAGTATTTGCAGGTTTGTAAGAACTGACTGTGCTGTACAATCATTTTATTTGGTGACTGGCTGTATTAATTTGGTGAATCAGCTAGATGGTGATTCAGTTCAGGATCACTGTTAATCTAATGATTTTTATTGACTCCATTTCAATTTTGACCTTTACTTGTATCATCTAATTTAATTTTAGTAAAAGTTTACGGTAGAGAATTGTAGCAATATATTACATCTTAAGTTTTCTCCTTTTTCAGTGCTTAAAAAGCCTGTGAAAAACAGACTGAACAAGTTATTCTTTCAACGGAGCAGATTGAATGAAAATTTGGAGTATCTAAAAAAATGAGGCAAAGAATGTGAGGGCCACATGTGTTATTGTCAAAGGATATACAGCTTAGTGTGTAACTGGGTTATCAGATCAGAGACTCACTGTCCAAATCTAATGTGGTAGAAAATGCCTTCTGTGGCCACAGAGCTAAATCAGAAGTGCTTAGTCTGTTATGAATTTATGGGGGTTTTGGAAGGATGTAAATCAGGTTTAAAAAACTTATTTCTAAATGTAATTACTTCCTCAAACCGAATTATACAGTGCTGCACCTAGGCAACAACGCCAAACTAACAGGGCAGAATAAACATGCAAAAGAGAATGACACATAAGAGATAAGTCGTAACAATTTGTTTGCAGACTTTATTTCGTGATTCTGTAACATATTTATCAAGGAAAAAGCAGAGGGATTTCAAAGCAGCTATTCTGGGCACTCCTCCAGAATTAAGTGCAGCTGTTTATGCCTTAAAGTCAATTATTTTTCTTGTTTGTGCTCTAATCATTCATTATTTGTAGATGCCACAAAACAATCCATGAAGAGCTGACAGACCAAACATTATTCCCTGTAGTTTGGGGTTTTTTTTAAATATTTATTGTATGCTTAAAGTTTGTATGAGGTAGTTCTATGAACTCAGCAAAACTGAAGGTGGAGAGGGCAGCAATGTGTGAATTTAAAGCCTTTTAGCGCTATTAAAAATCAAAGTCTTATTTATTTTTAAAACCACTTGGTTAAGGTTTTCCCTTTTCTTCTGGCACATTGTTACTGTTGGGATAAATCTATTAACTACGGGCTGAGTCAGTGTGAATCTATGGCACTCTGAGCCATTTCAGGTTAATATTTCAAAGAGGGATTTATCTCTGTCACTGTAATGGTACAAATACCTTTGTCCATCTGATGCCAACTTGTCTGCTGCTGGATCCTCACCTTGAGAATTTCAGTAATGGCTTAGTTATTAATAGAGGGCAGATATGATCCTGAGCTGTGATGAAAGAGATTTTCCATGAAAAATGCTCACAGCAATCATTATGGTTTTCAATTTAGTATTGTGAGCTTTGGGTAGCCTGAGAAAAAGCCCTAGTCATCCACATTTTTAAAGAGATTAATCTCTTCTTAAGAAGGTTGTGTTAGACTTGCTACCTGAAATATGTATAAAAATGGCTCACAGAGGTCCCTGTGGTTCCCTCCCAGTTAAATAGAATGTACCAGATGAAAAAAATTTTGGGTGTCACTAGATGCCACACAAGTCTGTGTTGCAGCAGTACCTCTCTCTTCAATAATTAGAACTGGTATATCAAACTCTCCACATAGGATCTTGTAGGACTGGCTGGCTGAATGATGCACCTGACGAAAGTTCTCTGTTTTGTTTCCTACTGCCTCTAGTTCTGTGAAAGCAAAGAGAAACAGGGGGAATAAGCAGTCTAGTTCTGGTGTACCTGTTAAAATTTACCACTGTACCAGAAGAGAGAAGAAATACACAGGCACAAGGGCCAGAGCCACTAGCGGGACAAGAATGGCAGTGCCATTGTACAAGGAAAGAGGAGGGGATGGTACAAGAATAAAACAAAACCAATAATCGCCATCGGGAGAGAAAGGAAAGATGTCCAGTAATAGAGAAATGTGTGAGAGAACAAGGGGGACAGCAGGGACAGACCTACAAAAGACCTGTTTTCTGCTTGACTGCCCTTGTTTTGGATGCAGGCAGCTTTTCTGCAGTAAGGCCCTGGCACTTAGAAATAGAGTTCAATAGGACTTAAAGGCAGCTTGTATTTGAAAAGCTTTATTATGAACCCAGTCCTTCTTTCCTATTCCAACTCTGATTATTCCAACAGAGAGGCTGATCTTGCTTTTCATTTGGGTATGAGGCAAGCAGAAATTTTTCCTGGAGTAATCAGTTCATCAGGAGCACTGAAGGCACCTAATTCAACTTGTATTTTTCAATGTAAATCAGGGAAGATTCAGATGGAATAAAATGACTGTGAGAGAGGAATAAGAGCTTGGATCCATTGCCCTTGTAGAGGCAAAGAATGGGAGTGGTCTTGCTAGTACATAAATCCAAGAGACCTGCCTGTGGGGTGTAATAGATGGGCAGCCACTGGCCATGTCTGGGTTTTTTGGTTTGGGGCTTTTTTTGCTCTTTTAGTCTCCTGATTCTGTTTTTAAGGGAAGGCTGGTGTTTGCCTTTGAGAGGGATAGCAAAAGGCTAAATTCCCTGCAAAGAACAATGTGCTGAGACACACAATGACCTATCACTATGACTGACCCAGGATATGTAGCTCTAGTTCCCAATACAAACTGTGCCATATCTTGGTCCTTTAGGCTCTGCTAGATAATATGGTATCTAGGACATGTGTCCAAGATGCTTTATTTTGTATCTCTTACTATTAAAATAGATAAAAACAGAAAATGTACCAAAATGGTAAATAAATGCAGATTTTATGTTTTCTGCAGTATATTCTGTTAGCAACCAGCATAATCAGCTTTGAAAATAAGCTGTTGCACAGGGATAGCAAATGTCCAAGGGAATTTTCTTGCAATTGAAACCAGCTTACTTATATATTGATTAAAATACTGTTTAAGGCATTTTGGAAAGATGACTATTTAGAGGGCAGTTTAGTAATTTAACCACCCAGCTTGGTTCTCTCCATCTCTCACAAATTCCAAAAAAGAAATACCCATAAAATACAAGTCTAAGAAGTGTCATTACAGCATTGGCTAATATAAATTGCTTGATGCAGCAATGTCACTCTTAAGAATGAGTGATTTCACTGTAGGCAAGTGTTTTCATGACTGAAATAAAGAGATGCTGGGGGCTGAAGCACTGTAAAGTGATGGGTGGTTTGAGTATTTAGATGCCAGCTTGAGTCTGGTCTCTACACAGGGATCATAAATACTCCCTGGTAAAGTGAAGTGTTACAATAGCACTTAACCTTTGCAGACCATGGAAATGATACAGTTTATTCTAATAATTCTCATTAAAAATGTGTTCCCACTTTTCTCCCACTATGAACATTATTGTGGGTGTGAAAATACAGCAAATTAGCACCAAATGAAATGTAATTCAGAGAAGAGTCTGTAGTGAGGACAGGGCTACTATCTTCACTCTACCTAAATTTCAATCTTATTTTAAACCCATAACTATGAAAGTATCACCTTTCACAAATGCTAGTTTCATTTAAAAGGAACAGCTTTTTTGGGGAAAAAAAACCCCAACATACCAAAACAAAACAAATCAAAAAAACCCACAAAAAAGCCACTATTGATTCATCCAACTCTTTGGTTGAGAAGGTAGCTATGTTCATGAAGCAGAAACACTGATTTTGTTTTCTGACAAGTTGAAGGTACAGAGACTGTGGATGTAATTCTATTTATGCTTTTGTTTCAAATAAAATAAAGTATAATCCAAATAACTTCTGTGAATCAAATTTTGGCCTCACTCCACTGAAACATATTGATATTCAGCAATGTAAGGAGAGCAATTACAGGTATATGCTACTGTAAGGGGAGAATTGGGCCAGTTACATCTGTAGAACTATTAAAAAAAATGGTAAGAATGATTTAAATCACATTCAGTGTGTAATGCAGTTTTCAGCTAAGCTCATGCCGTAGTTTCTTTACATACTCCTGAGGTCCCAAGCCCAGAAGATATTCAGAATGCCAGTCTTAACTCTGAATTTCTTTGATGTGGCTGGCAGGTGTCACAATGACCTGGACAGCACTTAAGCTGAAAAAAAGGGGAGTTCTGTGTACGTTAGTCTCTTGTGACGTTAATTCGTGCACTACACACAACACTGTAGACGTGAAGCAATTTATCTATTTTTATAGAGGTGGTAACATTAATTTTAATGTTAGCCTTTGGTATGACATAGACTTTGTCTTCATTATTCTGAAATATTGTTTGAAAAAAACCCACCACAAATCCATTTATGTTTTCAATTTGCTTTGAACTATTTTTCAACAGCTCAGGTCAAGACCTAATTTCTAGAGCAATCTTCAATGCATTTTATTGTTCACCAGTGACTTTTACGTGATTAAGGAATCCATCAGGAAAATTCTCTTTTTATTCTCTCTGTAACATCTCTTTTTCCAAATGTCCAACTTGCAGCATTTTTATTTTTTTTTCTTTAGTGTGGGATCTGAAATAAAATTTGAGGATGAAAAATGGAGCTATACTTCAGAAATTGGTAAGTTCATTTCAACTAACTCCTTTGTAATTTTGCATTTTGTTACACAACATTATATTTCAATCTTATGCATGTGCAAAAGCTCATTGAAGTGTTTGCAATACAGTGTCTGCTGGAGTTCTAATAAAGCATTACTGTTTGCTTTCAAGCCTAAGAATCCTGCCAAAATGATTCGAGCTGGCAAACATCCAGGTGACCTGATTCACAAATTCATCTGTTCATAAATACACTTATTTAAAGAAATACTTTCATATATATATGAATTTCATATATCTATATGCATTTGTGTCTGGCTATGCACACATGCATGTCTCAAACACAGAAGGCAATCAGCTTCTTGAGGCTTAAAACTGAATACCTCTGATATAAGGTTTCTGTGAGTAATGAAGTCGCCAAGGTGTCTGAAACATTGGTCCTTGCTGGTGTGTGAGGGAAAAGAATGTTTACACATGTTCAAAGCAGAGAGATTTAATTGGTGACTTGCCTTATGAGTAAATTCACAAAAATTTGTGAATTTTGAATGTCTTGTGTTGATAATGTGCTGTTTGTGGTTGATTGTATAAATGTATAGAGCCAAAATTGCCCTCCCAGACTTGCCTTTGCAAATGTCATTATGCTGTAATTTTTTCAGTTGAAATAACTGTAAGGATACAAACTTTAGTTAGCAGGAAGTTCAGTAAAAGTTTTATATTTTTATAAAAAGCATTAAAATTTAGATTTTTCAACTGCAAAAGCGTGACAAAGTCTATTACACTCCATAGCTGTAGTATCTGACTTACAATGAAGTGCTCAATCTACATATATGCTGTATATACACTGCATTAATACAAAGCCTGAATAGTTCAGGTTATAGGTGATCCACAAAAAATAGACCGTGTGCTAATTTCAGCTCTCTTGATACCATCATATCTGTTACGTGCAAAGAAATACCACTGCCTGGGTATTACACCGGAATCAGCCTTTACAGAGCAATTGCTGACGTGTTTCATGACACGAACAAGCAGGAAGTTGGTATCTTTAGTCTCTGACTTCCCACCTAATTAAAGAGAAAAGAGCAGACAGCAGGTTGGACTCAGACTGATGCCCCAGTCAGGGTAATTATGATTGCAAAAGATGTTTTCACGGGGGAGGAGCCAGCACAAAAAGCTCAGGAGTCACAGAAATTTATTTGGGTGTTGGTTATCAGAGGTTAGGATGTGCCATCGAAAGAACACTTTCGGTAGTAGCAGTGTTTCAGGAATTCAGGAATTACTCATTAAAGCAATTAATATATTTTGGACCCTACTTAGGAGGTTGTTAAGTCCTTGTGGGAAAAGGTGTGCCAATGTTGGTCGAGGTGGTAGGAAAAGCAAGGAGGAAACTGTGCTATACACAGCCAGGAACAAGACACAACGTTGCCTTAGGAATGATGGTGCTGCCTGAGACATCAGGAGATTCTTCATCACCCTGTCTTTTCCAAGCTTCAGGAGATTTTAAATGTTTATGACTTCATGGTGTCAGAATCATTTTTAGCAGTCTTTTCCCCTTCCCTCTCTTTTGGAGCTCTTGTTACCCAAGTACTCTTCAGCTGACTTCCAGCACTTGCATATCTCAGAGGGCTTGTGTTTCAAACAGTGGTCCCAGGCTGATACCTTCTCAAAACTGCGTATAATGCAAAGGAGTTGGTACCAGCACAGCACTTATCAAGGTTAAGATGAAAAATCCCATTTTGGGATTTCTCTGAGAATACACCAGGTGGTGCCACGGATGTTTGCTGAGACAGTGTGTAATTACTTTTCTTGTTCTGCCAGAAAAGCTTAAAAAGGCCGCATGAGTTCTACTTTATCACTTGCCCCCCTCTTTTCACTCATGCTGCCTGCGACTCGCTTGGACGCTATTCTGGAAATGTCTCTGTGCTCAGTGGATGTGACCCCAATTACTCTTTCTTGTGTTTTCTCCTTCACTTTCTCTCCCTAAATGCTACTGGATTTTCTTCTTTACATTTACATTATGACTAAGAGAAATAACCCCCTGCCCTTCCCAATAACTCGATCCATGAATCTGCAACTGGCCATCTGATATGAAACATTTTAAGCCATATTGAACTGCACTGTGTCCTGTTGTCTGTTAATAGAACTGAGTGGACAGGATTAAGAATAGATCTGCCTTTTAAAGCAACAATAGTTTAATTTTAAATGAAAAAGTAGTTTCCATTGATTCTGCCCTTATCGTGCTGGAGCCTTCTGATTCTGTACATGTCTAAATTAATGCAGGCAAAAGGCTCTTTTGAATAGTAATGTGTTTCCCACAGTTGTTCCTTGCCCAGCTCATCTTTGGTTGTCATGAGGATCTTGTAGGGTCCCTGTTCAGCCCGTTGCTGTCCCTGCTCCTATGCAGTGAGATGTGAAATTGCAGCCTTGTGGACCAGGGGTGTGAATGGCTGGTGCTAAAGCAAGCACTGATGCGTGTAATGGCCATGGCCATGGCCAGGAAGCTTGCAGCAAATCACCCTATGCACATGGCATGGGAGAAGGTCATTAAAGGGGTGATACTTGGAGTGAAGTTACCATTTATGTGTAAAAAATATTTTTTCAGACTCAAGACTGCGGATGACTGTCATTTTCAAAGTTCTTCACCAGGGGGAATGAAGGTCGTGTTCATATCATTGATCACTTCTTGATTGATGGTCTAAATGATCAGTTACATATATTTCACAGTATACTTGCATGCATCCAGTCAACTAGCTCTTTCTCTAATCCAAATGTCATCTACAACAGACTGACTGTATGCAGAATTTATTTAGGATAGAATTACCATCTCACTGCAAAGGTATTCAATAAGCACTGGTTTGGAATAGCTTACCTAAATGCTGAAGTTTCCGAATTGTTGTTCTTGAGAAAGGTATTTAAGTTTCAAGATCACCAGAAGTTTCTGATAAAATAGCACTCCAGTAGCAAGAAAGATCTGAAAGGACAACTGCTAAAGGGCCATTCTCTCGGCCCTTGGTCACAAATGTCTAAGGACATTCCCATATTTCTATCTCTCTCTGGAACTTTATATATTTTCAAAAAGTCTTTCAGTTTGGAGAGAAAAAAACCCCAACCAACCCCAAACCCTGCTTTTGATTTTTTAAGGCAACAATTGTGCTTAGTGGGTTGAGTTCTTTACAAAACTTCTAAGGAAGTCTTTGTGTATGGCATGAGAACAGCGGTGTAGTGTTTTTTCCTCCAGTCTTTTCTCTCTAACTCAATTTTACAACCTGTTATTTATGCTTTCTCTTATCCCTTCCCAGCAATCTTTTCCAAATGGAGCTCAAATCAAAGAAAGTTTACTTAGGAATCAAACCTTCAAATTCACAGACTCACAGAGGTTTTTAACTGTAGATCAAATGAGCTCAAACATCCCTAACAAGAAATATTTTGTAGTGGCACGTAAGCCTCATGGACTATTCAGACTGGTGATGAAGACTAAAATAAAGTTTTAAGCCACCTTTTATAAAACCAGTCCCATAACCAGGACAGGATTCAGCCACACTCAGGATAAGGAGCAGCTGGAACAACTGCCTGCTGCAGTAAACAGTGCAAATGAATGGGTCTTAGTCCCTTGGTGAATCCATTCATACTTGTAAAAATACAAGCTTATAAGCATATTTTGGCAGTAGAGAAAGAAAGGAGGTGTTTCTGTGCTCAGAATGACATGTGTACAGACTGTGAGTAGCACAGAGGAGATGTCTGTATGTCCTGTGGCACCATATACTTTACTTGATATATCTGCTTGCTTGGCTTACAGCACAGAGTGAAGTACAGCAGTGGTCTTAGGAAAGGGGAGCTGACAACACATGAACAATGAGAAAGAAGGAAATAACTCTGAGGGTGACACCAGTGTCCTTGAGATAAACTGCAGGTGAGATGACAGTGTTTGAATGTCATGCTTAATGAAAACAGATATGATATACGTGACACACTTCAACGAAAAGTACAGAAGTTTGTTTAGAGAGGCAAAGAGAATAAGAACTGAATTTTTTGTCTCCTATGCTGCTGGTATCCTCCTCAGATCACACAACAAACTAGTTCTTCAAGGGGCATTCCTTTTTCAACACGAGTCCTAGAGCTCACCTGTCTCCAGGCAGTCTCAGCCAGTGCACACCAAGAAATGATAGTCACCAATCTCTAGGACAGGTCTGTTAATGTGGAGCAGAAGATTGAGCTCAAAAGAGCACCAAGGCATGAAACTCCTTCCCCAGGCTGAACAGTGCTGCTGCAACCCGTGCTGCATGGCATTGAATGGCTGTGTCACATTCCCTGCCATGCACCAGCCTCCAGGAAAATCAGACGATACAATGGAGTGTTATCCAGGATTCTAAGCTCTTAGAGAGGTGGAGTGTTCAGCAGGGCCGTGGAGCCAGGCAACGGCTTCCGTAGCATGTGTGTGACAGAGATGCTCTTCAGTTTGGCCAGAAGGGGCCAGGTACAGGGTATTCAGAAGAATGTTGCAAGTACTTTTCCCCAGATTTTATGTTTATTTGCACACATGATGTGCCTGTTTCAAAGGATTATTCTGATTTTCTGAGTGAGTTCTAGTCACAGGCAGTTGACTTCCCTCCTTTAACACAGTACAACAAAGTGACATACAACAGCTTCATCCAGAGAGAGATCAAATTAACAGAATGTGGCACCTGGGATTGCGTGGGGGAAAGTGAGAAGCTAGTGACCCTGTAACTACAGGAGGCTGTGAAAAAACCCAAGTAGAGACCTCTAATATGAAAGGAGCACAGTGTGAAGGACTTCAGGTGCAGCATGACTCAGTCCCTGTATGCAGACGTTGTGTGCACTCACAGCAGCAGCAGAGACATTGCCACCACCTGTACACAGAAGGGACTCTCTGGAAATGTGACCTTTTATGGCTCATCACAGGGAATGTGACTCAGAGATACTGCTGCAGTTGTATAGACTCATAGTTCCTTCTTTTGTGAGTTTTCTTATCAGCTTATATGATCTCATTTTGGTATTTTCAGTGGATTCTCTGCTCACAAAGCCAGTGGAGGAAAGAAGAAAATCTTCCTACTGCACATACACTGACGTGTAGATAAAACCCCACATTCTTCAATCAGATTTTTAAAATTGGAATTTTGCTGCGGTTATAGTTTAGCCTCAGGCTGGTAATTTGGTGCTTGCTTCAGTCACTGGGGTCCCTAATTGGAAAATGTACAGAACAGGAAAGAGTCAGGAGGGGAGGGGTGGAAGTGGATCACATTTATACCAAATAACCAAGTCCCCTGGCACACAAATTCAACCAAACTTTAAATATCCATTTATTCCCCTGAAGAGAGGAGAAGAGAAACAAAGACATTAGGCTCCAATGACAAGAGTCTCTAGAAAAGCATAAAATCTAATAACACTGACTTTCCATCCAACCTCTCATACTCGTATCAGAGGAAAATGTCCCTTGCTAAATACAAAGAAAGTTCAGTTGGGCAGGGTTATTTATTTTCTTTTTAACAGTGCCATTCCCACACATATGAGTATACTTATTCTAACTGTACACATAACTACATAGATGATACATCACTGGTATAATTCACATTATTCACAGAGGCTCAGGGTAAAAACTAAAGAATTTTCTCAATTTTGGGCCAGTTTTCAACACTGAAAATGAACCACTTCAGTTCTACCTACAAAGTTTTTCTCTTGATGTGACTGGGAGTGGTGGGTGGATGTTGCCAGGCTGTGAACCTCTTTGGACATTATTAAAAGGTTGCAAGGTTTCCTTTCCATCTGTGAGAGTTTTCTTGTGGAATAATACACCCTTAGGAGCCCAGCATTATGTGAACAGAACTTCTGGGATGCAGGGAGTGAGGGGAATCCTTCATCAATGCTCTCTCACATTGTGCCCTTTAGGTGAGAACTTCTCTGTGGGCTACTTAAGAAGCTGCAGGCAGCATCTTTGGAGACCTGCTTTGTTGCTGATGTTATTTTGGTCCTGAATTCCTCACCTTCCCAAATTGATGAAGCTGTTGCTGTGGTGCAGGAGCTGCTTCTCTTTGGGTACATATATGTAGATGATAGCCTGTGTCTGCTTTAGCAAGGGGGGGGAAATTTGTCCCACAGTATTCACCAGTGTGGGTTTAATAAAATTTGTTGGTGTAGAAAATGAGATTTTTATAATGCATCATTGGAATCAGGTGGCTTTGGAATCTAAGTCTGTTGTGTTTTTTGTGGTATGTGTAAATTCACTTAGGAACTTATATTAATTGGAAGGAATGTTTTTACTGAACCAGGAGTTATTGACCACTTTGCAAAAATGTGTACTCTACTAAGTTTAAATTACATAATTGTTCAAGGAGGACTAGAACCTCCTGTGGCATCTTCAGTTAGAGGAAAGAGATTGTTACATTAATCAGGACTTCAGAGGATGCTGGTAACGATAATTCTTTTCTAATGTATTGATATAACTCTCAATTGTTTCATATTAAACTGAGAAAACGGGAAGAGTTGGAAGATGGTACATGTTTTAATAGAAGCAATAATTCTACTTGAAGGGTTGTCTGGATGCTGTGCTGGGGAAATGAAACCAATAGATCTCATTTTACTGAATGTAGCTGTATAGGAAGAAAAGGTCATAATCCTGGGCCTAATGCAGTTACTGATTTAAAGTTGATGCTAGTATTTTTCAATTTATTTTAGAAATTTTAAATGGGATCAAACATATAAATGTAATAATTACTGCAAACTGCAAAAGATTTGTTTGGATCATATTCTTTAAACTTATTAGCCTGCATTACTCAGCCCCTTCTGCTGTCCCCTGTGACGTCAGTTCACACCAGGTATAGGTCCAGCTCAATATTTCTTTCTGCTGGTGATTATTTTGTGACAATGGGCTATTAGCTGTTATGGGCTACTCAGCCATTTAACACACACTGTGTTCAGACCCAGAAGTCTTGCAAAGTGAGTAGTAACAAGTAACTGCCTTTGAATTTTCATGAGCTGGGCATCGTGGGTCAGGTTCTCATTTAGTCCAAGGCACCTTTAGATCTGTGGCATTATGAAGCAGCCTTATTGTGGCTATAAAGTAACCCGTGCCTTTTAAAGAACGACACCACGTGACTTCTCATAGCTCTTTCATTTTCCATAAGCGCTTTGCAGTCTGAGCCCATTTTCCTTTGTGTTGTTTCATTTTGGGAAGTCTGAGTGGTGCAATCCTTAGTGCAGGCCTGTGGCTGGTGGACCCCCGAACTTTGAGGAAAGTCATCCCTGCCAAAGCTCATTAGCACTGCCTGTCAGTGAGAACTGTGTCATCAGCTTGTCATTGTTGTTACAAGATCTGGACCTACTTTAGTGCTGTGCCAACTAGCGATGATGTTTAATAAATAATACATTATTGGATGCAACTAAAAATCTGTCCAGATTAGAAAATTTGAAGTCATAGGTGTGTAAAATCATCACAACAAATAACTGGAATGTTTTTGACTAACTGTAAGGTGGTCTGGTTTTGAAATATTTCTCTGTTTTCATTGTTAGACCAACACACTATACAGAACAATCTGAAAGGTGTATTAATAGAGTTGATATATCTGGCATGGTGTATATAATTACTTAAAGAAATTCTCCCTCTCCACTACTTCTGGAGTAGTTGGATGCTGTTGCATCCCTTTTTCCAGTTATAAGGCAGTGTGGTCTAATTATTTTCCATGAGAACAGAACTCAGGAACGCTTGACTTCAAATTCCTTGTCTATTCCTAGCCCATTCTGAGTCCCTGGAAAAACTCAGTTACCTCCGTTTTACCTCAGAAAAAGTAAGAACAACTAATTAGCTCAATTCACAAGGCTTTGCAAAAATTACTGTACTCTTAAAAAAATAAATTTGCTAGATAATTGAAGTTCTAAATGTTCTATAGTAGCACCTGCATCAATGCTATAAGCTTGTATAGAAAAATAAAAGTGTAATCAGAACTTGTGTTTCCTAAAAACAGAAATAGAGAATTTTTTTTTTTTTAATATTCTTATATTTTTCTTTAAGACCACTTTCTCCATCCATGATGTTTATTCTCTACAGGCACATATGTTGCTCTATAGGTGTACCACCTACTTTCACAAGGTTTCTAGAAAACTCAGGTTGGAAAAAAAAAAAAAAAGTGCTGCTACTGCCTTTTCTGTATCTCTTTCTGTGAGTGAACAGAGGACTTCATTCTTCTGGAATATTAGTCTACTCAATTGCATAAGCATCAAAATGAAATGAATACTTGCAAAGGTCAAGTTACAGTATATGGCAGGAAAAACATGCCAAAAACAATTAAAATTACTCGGGCTGCATAAGAAAGTCCCACACAGCACATATTGCTCACAGGTGCTCCATGCGAAGCCCAATCCAATAAATGTCAGTCCAGTCATTTACACCAGAAGAGTGCCAGTCATGTAAAAAGAAACAGAAGAACAGATGCTTTACAAGAAACAAACCCAATACAAATAAACTCAAAACTGATTATAAAAAAATCACACAAAACAAGTATTAAAATGCATGTGCACTGCGTTTGGGATTCTCTGAATGTTTTTCTGCAATTGGGACTCAGTGAATGGTTTGCAAAACAAGAGGCAAATAATTTTTAGGGCTTTCAAAGTCTTTTGAAGCCTTGCCTCTGCAATTCTGTTTATGTTTTAAATTTTATTTTAATTGCTCTGGCTTTCTCTCCATGTTATTTAAACTTTGGTTTTCAAAGGGCCAAAACGTCCACAAAAGTGTGGTGGAGTTTAAGACTTTATTCTGCCGGGGGGGCGGTTTGTTTGTTTTTCTTTAAGTGCTGAGGAGTAAAGGTTTGACTTTATCATGAGTTTCGAAAAGCTTTCACACCTGTGACTTTTTGGGAACTAGTGCTGGCTTTAAAATCTGCTTAAAAAAGCAAGTTATATGTGGGCTTAGTGTTTATTCTAAACATTTTATGGTTAAAGCTATTATCACTGACAAGAGAAAGCCAGGTTCAGCAGCTACCCACGCTTTCCTTCCCTCTTGGCAACAGTTGTCTCTGTGTGCCACAGTGCGAGCTGGAGAACCTAGCACAGGTTGAGAACTACTTGAGGACAAGACTGTTACATCCTACTTGAGTGGAAGAGTTTTTAACTGTTAGATAAATGTTTGTGGAGTCATATTCTTTCTCTCTCTTTCTCTTTCTCTCTCTTTCTCTCTCTCTCTCTTTCTCTCTCTCTCTCTTTCTCTCTCTCTCTCTTTCTCTCTCTCTCTCTTTCTCTCTTTTTCCCTCTTTCCCTCTTTCCCTCTTTCCCAAATTATGTTCTGTTTCCTGTAAGCAACAGATCTCACAAGACGATATGGATTTTGCTCTGGTGGTGTTTTCAGTGGTACAATTTAATGCAAGGCACACAGACATAAGCACTGAAATGGGCCTAGTCTACAGTGCTCCTGGCCACTTCTGGCCTGCTGAGGTTTCTGAAAAATTAGAATCAAATGCAGCTGAGCTGAACAAATTTTTAAAGGAAAGTCAGATGTGGATTTCATTCTTTTTTTCTTCCATCCAAAATAAATGTAGGAGCCCTAAAGGTTCTGAAATATGTAGACCTCAAGCTTGAAATTTTATACTCGTAAAGAATAGTGCAGAACAAGCAGCAGTAAAACTCACCAGATAAATTGTCTCAACTCTGACCAGGGAGACCACCCTTTTGGTGAAAAAGCTAACTTGTGTTCCTTACTCATTTAATCCCCTGATTTTCCGCTGAAAGGGTCGACAGGAGACTCATTCTCACAAGCAACTGGACTGAAGCCACACATTCATTTCATATGTGACATGAACAGGTTTCTGATACTAACGATTTTCAGACTCTATGAACTGGAGTTGGATCTGACCCTGTGACCCAGAGGTTAAAGGCTCCAAATTCAATTACTGAATCCCAGAAATACCAAGTCACTTTTGCTTAACCATTACACCAGCACTGATGAAATCTGTAGTGAGCCATTGTATTCAGCCAGGTAGACCAGCAGCACGAAGACAAGTTGCTAGGATATGTCCCTTTCAGACAGCATGTTTCATTCCTTCTCCTTTTCCAGACACAGTATTCATCTTCAGAAAGGAAGTTTTGAGTCGTGGAGAAGGATCCTGTGAACATAAAATCTACAGTCCCATCCTTGGCACAGTGCATATGTCAGGTGTTTGAAAATACTGGATGATTCCCAAGAAAAAGAGTGACTACTGCACATCGTTTATTCATGGCCTATCTACGACTGACATTTGATATTCAGGATTCAGGCTTAGCAGCTGGTTGATGCCACCTCTTGCCAGTCATCTTTTTGCTGGAACTGCTGTTCTGTCACCAGTGTGTGACACACATGCACACAGGAGGACAGTGGCTGACAAAATGTAACTGCACAGGGCAAGAGCACGAACAGTTCTGCTTCTGAGTCATCCCTGCTGCCTTTCTTCCTCATCCACGTGGCTGTTCATGTGGCAGTGTGATGGCAAAGGCTCAATTTGTGGGCAAGAAAGACCTTAGTTGTAGGCAAGTTCTGTGACACTGAGCTAAGAGAGGTTTTGCTGGAAGTAGACTTGACTTGCAATTTGGGAATAGCACAGAGGGTTAAATAGGGAAAATCAGGTGAAACAAGGCAAGACAGGAAAAAGCATAAGCTGAACAATAGCAGAAGCAGTGAACTGAAAAATTACTTTGATCTGTTTGATGGAGATGTCAGAAGGAACTAGGGTTCAGCCATACTTTGTACATAGTTAGGGCTTTTTTTTAAGGATCTGCAACACACTTGTTATGTTGTTATCATTTTTTGATGTTTTTGGAGGGAAACTACAGTCCCATTAAATTTACTAATAAATGTTGACTGTTTTGGCTGGGAGGTAATGTTGTGCAAATTCAGACTGGAGAGCCTAGTACTGGATGCAACACTCCAGATGAGGCCTCACCAGTGCCAAACAGAGGCAAAGGATCACCTCCCTTGGCCTCCTGTCTGTGTTTTCCCAAATGCAGTCAGGACACGCTGTAATTTGCCGAGGGTGCTCTCTGCCCCATCGCCCAGATCATTAATGAAGGTGTCAGACAATATTGATCTCTGGGAGTCTTGCTTCCAGCTGAACTTTCTTCAGCTGATCCATGAGCATCTGGGCCTGGTCAGTCAGTTTTCACTTGAACTCACAGCATACTGGGATTGGAGAGGAATTGGACAAGGGACTATTGGCTCATGTTATCTCAGAGTTGAAGGTATTCAGAATGCAAAAGCCTTTTCCTTTTTTTTTCAGGGAGGATTCTTTCTTTAACAAGATGACCTCCCAGGTAAACTATAAAACCAACAAATACTAAATTTTGGAGCTCCTCTGACAAATGTCTAATAAATGTCATTCGATGGTTGTTGAGCTCATTCCCTTTGAGAGATACAATGTAAATATCAATAATTATAATTTTATACTGCTATAAATAATAGTGTTCATTTTTATTTTATAAAATAATTTTAGTCTCTGTGCACACAAGAATAGATTTATGTGTGTTTACAATGTTATTGACCATTATTCTGAATGAATTAAGATAAAGGTCTTTTCCTTTTTGGATGAAAATCCTTTGGCTAGTTCCTTATCTGAAAAAATCTCATGAGAACTGCTACTAGTGAATATGCTGTATGAAAAGAAAGAAGGGCAAAGCAATGTTAGGTAAGGAGATACAGCACAAAGAGAAGAAGGGTAGATGTGATAAAAAGCCAATATTTAAAAAAGCTTTCTAGGAAAGGAGTGTGATTTTTCTCCCTCTGAAGAAAGGCAGAAGCAGCAAGCTCAGGATGTCTCATGTACAGTCCTTCTTGGAAACAAGCTCGTTCACTGAATGAGCTCTGCTGCAATGGAAATGTTTATTCCTACTGCCAGTGGACAGCCTCATTTGGCAGGTGAACACTACCAATGGCTAAATACTGCTTTATTTTCTCCAGTCCGTCAAAAGTGAGAATGACGTGGACTGCAGGTAACTGGACTGTCAGAGGAGGGAAGCTGTGGATGTAATGTTAAATGGACCTCTTCCAAACTTACATCTTATTTAGCTAAGTGCAAGGCTCAAATATTTTACTGTGTACAGGTCTTTGGAGTTGATGCTGTTCGTCACTGGCATTGCTTCACTTCATGTGCTCCACAGATCGAGACACAGAATCATCAAATTGTTTAGGTTGGAAAATACCTGTGAAGTCACTGAGTCCAACTGTTAACCCAGCACTGCCAATCCCCACCCCCCGCAACTAAATCATGTCCCCAGGTGCCACATCTACACGTCTTTTAAATACTTCATATTTCTGGAAGCTGGACATGGGCTCTCACAGCAGCAAAACTGCAGCAAGTGTATGCAGCACTTGTCAGAATGGAGTGCTTGCTGTGTGATGGGGAACACTATTGTAAGCAAATCAAATATATCTGAAATGAACTATCACACTTGAGGAATTTCCTTTTTGGCTGTTTGGAGTGAATATTACACAGAGAATAACCTATTTTTACTTCATGAGTTGTGTTTTTAAAAATACAGTGCGGTTTTTTGAAAGGCTCTATTGTAAACAAACCAGAAAATAAAGCTTCATCTTCAATTAATTATTTTGTAGGCAAAAGTGGGACTAGATGCCCATTTGCAGAAGAGAAAGGCATAAGTTTCATATATGGTGTATGTGTATATATTTTATACTGGGATTGATTTCAAACAAAACAATGGGAAAAAAATAAAAATATTTGTTTTAAAGACCTAAATGAGGGTGGAGGCTAGAATGAGAGGTGAACATACCTGGTCCTGGATTCTTGTTTTGGGAGTTTAATGTCAGATACAGCCTAGAGACTCCTGGGGATTATAAAAAAAATTGGATTTTTGTTATAAAGGATTTTACAGCATTTCTGAAGTATGAAATGTTCTCAACCATTGCTGCAAGCTCAGGCAAGCTTAACATCAGCTCCTCAGCATGATTGGCTGTTTCATTATGCAATAGAAAAGCAGTGGAATTTGCTTAAGATTTAAAAAGAAAGCTTCATATGCAAGGGGCAATTTACTAGGATTTAAATGTCTCTAAAGGAAAGATTTGAACGTGTATAGGAAAATATAGGCACATTTTCTCTATTACAACTTCTAACTCTTCACGTTATACATTGTAAATCTCAAGAGGAATATGAGCAGGATTTCATTCCAGAGAGGAAGTGTACACTGTGTGTTAGCATTTTAGGTTTTGCCCATGAGAAAGAGGGAAAAGAACCGTATTGCCTTCAAAAGGAATTGTGCTGGATTAATGACTTCAGTGTTCTTTCAAATACTGGTGCAAACAGCGAAAATAGAAAATTATATTTATTTGTTAGATGCATCCTCTCAAAAGTGTAATATAGGAAAAAAACCACCAGTGCTGCCAGTGGTCGAATTTTCATCACCAGGTGCCAGCTCTTGTGCCTGTCTCCAGTGCAATTTGCGTGTTGTGGGGCAGTCCCAGTACCGAAGGCAAGTCAGGGCGTCACTGCTGTGCTTTGGGATGAAAGCATACTGGTGAATGAACAATTAACAAATCCTCTTTCATGCCCAGAACTTCAAATAAGTAACAGGCTTACACATAAAATCCACACCCCCTTTGGTGTGAAATACCACCCACTGGATAGGTTAGCAGTCCCAAACACAGGCATCTGAGAGTTAAGGACAGGAAAGACTGTTCTGTTTGATTAGATGCACACAGAGAAAGGGATGACCTGAGGTGGAAACCAGGATGACTTAAATGTCTGCAGATAGGGGGTCTTTCTGCAGGTGCTTGGTGATGCCAGATCCCTGAGTAGGGCAGGTGTCATCTGCAGGTATAGCTTTTAGAGACGTTGAATCCCTGTGAAATAAAGGTAGGGAAGTTGTGAGATTAAGATTTGGAAATCAAGATTGAGATTGTCTGTTTGGTAATGTATAAAAAAATATTTTAGGGGAGAAAAAGAAGGTTTTTTTGTATGAAATTGCACAGGATGATAGAAAAGGCTACGTAATTAGCATAGAAGGCTCAGTGAGAAATAAATCCATACTTTTTTTTCTCCTTCTCCGCCCTCTCCTCTTCTATACACCTGGCTGATTAAAAAGGTTTCTTTTACTCTGCATGAACTGTGGGGTTTAAGGTTGTTAATTAAAACCAGTGTTTTGATGTTATTGCACAGGCTACTTAATCAATTAGCTGTGTTTGCAAAGCGCTTTTAAGGACTAATTACGACCAAATAATAAGTGGATTTCTTTTATTAACCTTCAGAAATGGAGAATGCCAAGAGGAGAGGAGCCTTGTGTCAGGGCTCAGCAGGCAGTTTCTGATCCTCTCTTGCTCTGATTCAAGAGCACCAGCTCAGAATCCTGACGCTGCAGCAGGGTTTGTGTGAAGCAGGGCAGTTGCACGCAGAGCAGCTGCTGGGCTTTGCATTTGGAGGTGTGCTTTAATTTGTCTGTGTGGACTTGATTTGGGGAAGGTTGGATGGGGCAGCCTATTCGTATTCTTGGGACCACGTGGTTCAGGTATTTGAGGCTGTGGTCAGTCATGTGTCTGATCTGCTGCAGGATCAGTGCTGCACCAGGAGGCAGTGGAGGGAAGCTCACACGCTGATGCTGTTGCTCAAATGGACAAACAGCAGGAGGATTCCTAAGAGCCTTCCAGTACACCATTCCCTCCTCCTTCTACTCAACACTGCTGTTCACTACCCATAGTGGTGGCAGACCATGGGAAGCAGATTTGACAGGCTCCAGTTATGCTCCATTTTCCTTTCTGGGAAAGGACAATAAAGTTTCACAGTGCCTTAAATGCAAAGTGGTGGACACTGGAGAAGAAGGTATTCTCCGTTCAGGAACTAATATCAATCCTGCTGATGTCCAACAGGATTTCTGGGCAGTCAGGCTGTTGAACCACTGAAAGAGGTGTTAGAAGCAGATGTATATTAAGAGGAGTGGTGAAAATAATGGAGAAATGGCATGGCATTTTCTGGTTAAGACAGAGAAGAAATCCAGGAGAGGTTATAGTTCTGGGTGAATAATTATTTCACTTACTCATATTAAACTCATAGAGTTTCTTTCTTGAAACCAAAGAAGTAGAAAGTTCCTAGGGATGCACATGCTGGGTGTCTTTGCAATGTAAAACATGCAGCTGCAGATCATTTCAGATCTCCAAAGAGAAGGATGCTGTTATTTTCAGTAGTTCTACATTGTGGAGAGCATGTACCAAAGGAGATAGGTTCATAAACACTTCCCTGAATAGAAATTAAATCATTAAATTAAGGCCTAAAGATTCAATCCTATCTTTGGTTGATGCAACAGCAAAAAGCTGAATATTTCTTATAGTCCTAAATAGTTGTGTTCTCTTCAGTGGGACTCCCTGAGAATTGCAGGACTGGACTCCAAGCATGTTAGAGGTCCAGAATGAAGAGATTATAATTGTTGGTACCCCATCATTCTGGTGTCATCCATAATGGCATGTAGGAAAGTAGGAGGCTTTAGAGAAAATCTAGAAATAGAAAAATAATTAAAATTAAGAATTAGAAATCCCCCTTCCTTCAGTATTATTTGTGTAATTTAAAAAATTATGAAATTGAGGATGATGCATTCACAGTTCTGCTAAAATGTTACTTACATATATAAACCTGTATCTACAGCTCAGGTTTTCAGTCCTAATGTGCAAATTTATTTTTTTTTTTTTGCTTTTTTGAGAGTTAGTAGGAAGTTTAATATGTCTTAGATGTGTCTACTGTGATTGTTAGCCTATTATCACTCGTAAGTGGTATCATTTATGATATAAAGGCACAAAAGCATAAAAGAATATGAATAAAACAATATACCTTCTGGTGGAAGTTAAGGCCATTTGCTTACATGTTGGTACAATAGGGGTACCAGAGGACTAGTTACTAGTGCAAAGACTTGTGCAGGCAGGTCGTGGACGAGTTGCTGTGAACTATTACATCCCTTTTCACCATTCCAGCAGCACCGAAGAGCAAGTGACTTTGGAGAAACACCTGGGGTTATCATTTGAATGCTTTTTTTTTTTCCCCCTTAGACTTTTATAGTCTTCAGCACAGTAAATACACAGTTATTTCCAGATATCCAACTGGCATGCTATGGTTTTAAGCAGAAGTAATTTTGAGTAACTCTGCCCCTACTCTAACTTACCCTGTGGTCTAATTGTAGCAAATCGTAATGAGATATGTAAACTGGACAATTTACCTCTGAAAAATTTTTATTTCAGTAATTCTACTGTTTCATCTGTGGAAGTGCTACTTAGTCCAAGTCTACAGCCTCCTGTTCTTCTATTCATTAACAGTAGGCCTGGGGGTGTTGCCTTCTACATGGACGTGAATGAACTCAATTTCTATTAATGGATATTGTGTGTGCTAGGCAGTAACCACTTAGCAAAAATTGTTAGCTTGAAAAGCTGGTGTTTCTGCCTGGATAATCATACACCCACTTCTTGTTTCATCAAATTGTCCTCTTAAAAAACTACAGACTCCCAGTTTAAAGAAATCCATGCATGACAGATTCCAGCCTAAAACACCCTTTTACACGCAGGTTACAGAGCCTTAGAGGGATATTCCCATTGACTACAGCACTGTGAATTGTGCTCGTCTTGGATTTAAGTGCTGCTATTCGTAAAAGTCTTGGCATTAGTTGCAGCCTTCCATTAAGACAGATGTAAAGCCAAATTAGATGAATGGATCAGAGAGGAGGTAAAGAGGGAATCAGTCCCACAGACTTGTGGAAGGCTGGCTATGAGGAAAAGCACAAAAAATCTTTGCACTGAAACTCCGCTGATTTGATCCCACCTATATGAACTTTGAGAGTCCATAAAAACAGGTTTGATATTTGATTTCATTATGAATCCATTTGCTTTGTCATGGTACCCTGCAATAGCTTTGCTGAGTAGAATTTTAAAATCTTCATTCAGTGTCTTGGATTGGACTCCTGTATTATTCAAGATTTTATACTGGCCCTTGGAAAATGAACATTTAGAACTCTCTTTTTTAATTTGGAAGGAATATAGGGTTTATACATTATCAAGTGCTGGTCATCTTTTTTCCTCTCTTTTTTTTTTTTATCCCTGTGGTGACAAAATGGTGACTTCTGACAGATATATTTACACATCAGGTTTTCTTTACACTTTCTAACTATGAAAATGAAGCCATAAACTTAGAGAAGAAAAGGGATCTTCCCCTGAATCCTGTTGACTAGAGTTCAAAAATGTTTTAAAGCCATGAATCCTTTTAATGAACAAAAACAAACAAAAAATGGGAAATGTTGACTTCAACATTATGTTTGTAACAGACACTGTTGTGGAAGATGTCTCAATTTAGCATCATCCAATGGAAAAACATTTGTCAGGTTCTGCAACCTATTTCATGCCTTTGACCCTCCTCAGAAATGTTCTATAATGTCTAACATTTGAATTCTCTCCCATTTGTTTGAACAAGTGCCCTTCCTTGGAATTCATTCAGTTATCTTTTTAATATGGCAACAGTGAAGAGAAAAAACTTTTTAAAATGTCAGGGGATAATGTGATAGGAACAGTACCTAAAACTATTCTTTTACATAATGATTTCAAAAGCAGTGTCAACTTGACCAACAATTAAATAAAGAGCAGATGAGGTGAATAAATCAAATACTTTGAACACTCAGTATTGCCCCCCTCTGCAGTCCCTATGGTCAGCATCCACCCTTCACCCTTTGAATTCAAATGCAATAGTAGGGAAGCCCAATGGCCAAAGCCTCATCCTGAGACGAAATGAATAAAAAGAGAGTAGTTGGTAACAATTCTTATATCTAATCACTCGGCATTTTATTCAGGAAAGGCAGGGAAGAAAGTCTAGACACAAACAGACACATTGGAATGATGTGTGTTTCTGCAAGACACCAAACTTAGTACTTCACTTGTACAGTACAGCATTTAAAGTTACATTTGTGCTCAGGGAAAATTGTGATTCGTGGTTAATGACCAGTGGTTACTATTAGACAGCACAGAATAACCAGGGCTTTCTCCTAATACAAAGATCTCTAGGTAAACCCCTTGATCTTTGGTTGAAAAAAAAAAATCGTTTTTTTTATTCTAATGCAGTACTTTTGAGGATAGTGCATAGTTGATTGTTTCTGTCTGCAAATAGAAAGATATTTATTATTATTTAGTATTGCAGTTCCCTGGTTTTGGGTTTCTTTTTGATTCACAAAGTAGCTTGGTAAGAAATATGAAACTTGGGATTCTGATTTCCTTCTCATAGAAAGGCATCTTTTGGGAAGAGATGAATTAATTACTTCATTGAACTCACTGGAAAGAATATGGTTTCTGATAAGCTTGTCTTTAGTGAAAACGGATTCCCAGTTACACTAGGTAGGAAAACTGGCACTGTCCTGCCATTTACAGCCCAGATTATTTCACTTTATCTGTTTCTTGTTCCTTCTATGGTTTTGTTAAAAATGTGGAGTTGCAAACTGCAGTTATTTTTGTTCCAACCTAACTAGCAGCATTAATAGCAGAGCCTCATTTACATGATCACTTGGTTACTGGCAATCTGTGCTTTGGAAAACTTGGACTCTGAACAGCACTAATTAACAGCAAAATGGAGCCGGAAATTAATTGGCATCAAACTAGGTGGAGATTAAATTGTCTTGCAGTCTAGTTCCTGACTCACAAATCTGTATGCACAGCAAATATTTCCCTCGTACCTAGATTAGAATAAGATTTCTACCTGCAGTGTGGATTTTTCCTATTTTTATTTTTTAATGAACTTTTTGATATTTAATAACCTTTAAACATTGCCATTAATGTTTTATATATGCGATTAAACAGTATATTACAGTCATAACAAGAAAACTGGATGGAAACTATTTGCTCTCTTTTATTTCTTGAAGTTCTGTTTGGTGTTTGTTTGGTTCCTGAATGTATGTTCGCATCAAGTTCAAGGCAAGGAAAGAAGCTGGAAGTACTGTGGTACCATACTGGTTTGGGTACAAGTCAGATCTCTGAGATGGAGTTCAAACTAAAAAACTGTGAGGAATAACTGTTGATTATTTATCTAAAGGCAGTGAAGATTAATCTTTATTGTTTACTGAGACCAAAGATTTATCATGGTAGTGATATTAATTGGTTTGAACTATTTTCTTGGGACGCCTAAGATCTTATTTTATCACAAAGTAACATTTCAGAGTCCTAAAAATTTGTGATCTATCTATTTGAAGTATAAGTTCCATAGACTTGGTTTGTAGCATTTAGACTGTGCTGTGGTCTGACATCAGGCACTGGATGAACCCTGGCAGTTGAAAGACCAAGGGTCTGAGCTTCGGGTGTTACTTTCAGCCAGTAATCATCAGATCTAAATTGTTTTGTGTTTGCTGGCTTTGGCATTTTCCAGATTTGTCTGGATCCAGCCATGTTGGTTGCTTACTGTCACATGTAAGGTAGCCCTGTTCTCTCCACTGCAGAACTGTGTATCTCGGAGTCTGCATAATTTGATGCAAAAGCAGTTTAGTAAAATTCTGGAAGTGCAGCATTTATTTTCTTCTTCACATCAAAACCCAGTACTTTTGAGTTCCTCTGTGCAAGTACAATTCAAAAATTAGTAGGAAATGGAACTATTGGGAAATTAGTTATAAATACGGCTAAATTAGTTATTAGTTATAAATATAGGCTAATACAATCTTGGTTTAAAATTTATATTATTTCCAGTGATTAAGCAGAGTTTTAGCATTGCCTGGAGTGCTTCACTCATGGAGAATGACTGAGGAAGTAATTACATTACATTACCTCTTTGGCAGTGCCTGCAAAAGCTAGATTAACATTACATTTACATCGCAGAAATTGTTAACATTTTAGAAGGAAAAAAAAGCTATAGATTATGGGGGGAAAATATTACAAGGCAACACAGATGTTTATATAACTTTGTTTGCGTTGTGTGGGGTTTTTTTAATATAGTCATTTATGTATCAATTTACAAGAAATACTAATGAATTATCTCAACATATCAGTGTATGAATATATTTCATCAGAGCCATTAGCTATAACACAATCCTGCCTGTTGTAAGCAAGGAGCTGCTAGTCTGGAGATTATTTTAAAAACTTTTCTCGTTTTTTTTATTCCATCCCATTTTCATTCGAAAGCACACATCTCTTGAAGAGGAGTCTGCTTTTGGGCAGCAGAAGGGGGAAAGGGAATCAAGGTTATTGGAAACTACAAGAAGCAATCCGTGAAAATTCTGTAACTCTGTCTTCCTCTGCTCAGCTGAGCACTGTGAGGTTCTCGCTTTTTTATCAGGGACAGAGCTAGTACTGATGCTGGCAAGATCCAGCAGTCATCAGCATTTATTTGAATATAGAGATTATTTAGGGTCTGAGGGCAGAGGGAAGTTGGTATTGCCATTCCAGGTTGGTTTGGTGCAGACACACTCTTGCCAAAGAAACAAATATTGCTTTATCCATTTAAACATAACCAAGCAGTTTTGGATGTTAGTCTTACTTTTACGTCAGAAATATCCAACTTTATCTATATATGGGTAAAATGGATATTTAAAAGAAAGAAAAAAACCTTCTGGGATGTTGAGTCATCCAGATTTGATGTGACTGATGAAATCACTCCTTCCCTCAGCACAAGAACTCTGCTCTCTTGCTGCATAAATGTTGGATGCAGCCAGGCACCGTAATGCAACAATGGGCTGTTAAATAAGGCACTTCTGGAAAGGTCATTTTTTCCCAAATCACTGTGCTTTCACTGTGGAGAAAAATAATTATAATAAATACAGTGGCCATAAATTTGTTTTTATAACCCCTTGTCTTCAATCTAGAATAAATTAGTCATCATCATAACAGGCTACAATGTTAAGATTTATGATCTAACTTCATCCCCAGTGTTATTTCAGTGTTACACCAGCGGTGACTTTGATCTGAGTGTCTATCCCATGAGTTATAGAAGGTGGGGAGCCCCCCTCTCCCTTCCCATTATTGATGGCACTGTATTGCCTCCACCTAGAGAAAATCTGTCTTTTTACTGTGGTTGCTCTTATTCTTTCAGCCTTCTTTTCACTGAACTTAACCACTATGCCATGTCATTTTGTCTTTAAGGTGAAGGCCCTGTGATAAAAAAATTGATATCCCTCAGCTTTCTCTACGAAGTAGTTTAGAAGTAGAAGTTTGAGGTGCACTGCTGGACCACACATAGCTGAATTCTTCCTACTTGTCACCTGAAAGCACATCAGTAGACTCAGTCCTTCAGTGCTTGTTTGAGAGAAATCTTTGTCCCCTTTCGTCATATCAAAAAAAGCTTTTCACAGATTTTCAAGAGCAGAGGGCAGAAGAAAGGTGACCTCCTGCCTGAAAGCCAACTGCTTTGGACCAGTCAGGATTGCAGGTGTTTTTCTCTGTTTAGCTCTTTCTGTTACTCAGCACCTTGCCCGAATCTTTCTACACACGTGCTCAGGAAAGTTGTGAGTGGTTCAGATCGTGTCATGCAAGGATGAGCTGGTTTTTTATTCAAAATGAATTGTCCCTGGCTGTATAATCTGCTGTTCTTAGTGGAGAAGAGGACTTTTACATTTCCACTGATTTAAGTGCATCTGGTTAGAAAATGGTATTTCCTATGAACATTTTAAAGGACTGTTTTTTTTCTCTTTTTTTCTATGTTAAGAAGAGAAAAAATAAGTTTTTAACCATGTTTTTGGGTTTGATTCTAAATTGCAAAACTTCTTACAAAACAGAAGTGTTGTGAAGGTTTCCTTGTCCACAAAGAGATTTGAATAGAAACATTCTAATACTCTGCATCTAAAGTATCTGCTTTAGCCTGAGTTGGTTTAGAGCTGAAGAGCAAAAGAGATAAGGCAAAATTGCATTTCTACTGTTGCTATCAATTACATAATGCTAGCTGTCAATTCTGAACAATGTAAAAAAACTTAACGCAGTCTAACAGCTCTAAAAAAGAGAAATTTGGTAGTTTAGAATCCTAGGTGAAACTCTGCTCTGTAACAATGGTATAACCACTTTAAAGTCATTACAGTGAACTGCAGGAAAATTATTCCCTTTTAAATTTCCCAATCCAGGTATTACAGTAAATGAGGATGTTACAGAACCATCTTAAATACTTCTTTTTTGCTAATATCCAGATTTTTTAAAGACATCTGTCTCTTCAGCAAAGAACCAGTAGTACTAAACACACTTTTAATAATTAATTTATGCTTATATGAAATAAAAAAAATTCTAGATTTAGAAGATTCTTTAACTTTGTGGACATACTAAGATAATTTGTTTATTTCTTCCTTTGAAAACATATGAAGGAGGAGCATTTTGGTTTCATAATCTATTTAGACCATCCTGCTCTATATGCCTGAATTATCTCTAGCTGTGCATTTTGCTTAAGATTTTCACTCCTTTCATAATTTTGGGGGATTTTTGCCACAGCCATTTAATATGTCAAACCAAATGTCGTGAGTGAGTCTTTTGCTTGCTACCTGGGGTGTGAGACATACTGGCACAAGTTGCAGAAATGAACTTTAAAGTTCAGATTGTTTATTAGCTTTTTTTTTTTTTTTTTTTTTTTT